>JACEFZ010021038.1:12500-128518 GCA_014155875.1 Cepaea nemoralis
ATAAGTGCTCGGATCCCCTCCTCAGCAAATCCCGCAGTGTGTAGCGGCTAACGACGCCAGTTCTGTGTTGGTTTATCAATCTTCTTTGGCTTCCTGCGTAGTGTTCTTGTTTGGCCACCCCTCTTTTAATTTGCTGCTCTCGCAGTCTGGCCATTGTTGTAGATTCACAGTCATCACTTGGTTCTTGCAAAAGTCTCACTTCTCGTAGAGCATTCAGAATGTCAGCCTGGTCCATGGCGCGTCCGCCCTCAACAGTAGCCTCACCTGCGAGCTTGTCAGCCCGCTCATTTCCTTGTACTCCCGCATGCCCTGGCACGAAGATGAAACTAATTTTTGCCAGCCGAGACCGCTTCAGAGGCAGCAACCATTCTCTTCGGATCGACCCCTCCTCTATCCTCTTGATCATGTTCATTGAGTCGCTAAGGAAACAAGCCCTAGTGAATGTCTGTGTCTCGAGCCATGTTATTGCTTTACTTACTGCCATGACTTCCATGGTCAGGCTACTTGTGGTTTCAGTGAAAGCACCAGAGTCCTCCTTCACAATTCTCCCTCCGGCCCGAGCTGTAAAGGCCCATGAGCTTCTCACATGTCGGACGACCGACCCATCTGTGTAGATGACCGCGTCACTGTCTAGCGAATTCTCGAAAATCAACGCTTGTACTTCAGCCTCAACAGCAGCCGGATTTTCTTGTCTGCATTTTCTATCTAGTTGGATGCAAACTGAAAAGGATGTGCAGAAGTCTGTTGGCACTTGCACCCACTCCTCGCCAGGTTCTAAGTCCTCAAGTGAACACACCTGTTGAAGAATGTCCTCGGCTTGACCCATCCACGACCGTCCTCTTTTTAACCTGCTGCCCTTCACCTTCCTAATTTCACTATGCAGTGGATGCTGTGTGTTTGCGTTAATTCTGAGGTAGGCACGTGCCCTGCAAACTTGCATTCTCTCTTCAATGGTTGGAAAATCAAGAAGGTAGCGCATCGCCCTGCATGCTGTATCTCTTGTACATCCAAGAATAATGCGCATAGCTTCATTCTGTATCCTTTCCATCCTTTCTATCTGCTTATGGCTGACAGTCAGGATTGCCATTGCATACTCCAAAACAGACATGACCAGCCCCTCGTACAGAAGACATAGATGGCGCTGCTCACAGTTTGCTGCCGCCATCACCCGCATCGCTGCCAAACCCCGCTTGGCCTTTGTTATCACCTGGTCTATGTGCACATTATAAGCAAGGCTTTGATCAAACCGTATCCCCAGGTAATTCATTGCCTGCGTTCTTTCCACCGTCTCTGAACACAGCATTACAGTTGGTGTTGGATTGTTGACAATATGATTATTCAACGAGAACCAAGTCACTGTTGCCTTTGTTGGGTTGACCATTGCCCCAGCTTCATCACACCAAGTACTTATGCGATTGAGTTCGGTTTGTAGTTCCACAGCAACCTCCTCTCTATCCTTACCCTGACGATACACTAAAACATCATCGGCATATGACAATGTCCTGCCAGGTCCAGTGATCTGCTCACTGGTGATTCTCACTGTGTAGGCGTTGAACAGTACCGGAGATAATGGTGATCCCTGTGGTAGGCCAGGATATATTGTTGTTGGTTCCGAAGTCCAACTGCCACATCTAAAAACTACTTTCCGTTGGAAGAGAGCTGCAGCGATCCAACTAAGGAGGAATGGACTTACGTTTAGTTCAAGAAGCTGAAACATTAAAAAATCCAGTGGTACTCTGTTGTATGCGTCCTCAAGATCAATCGCTGCAGCAACGGTTTCAGTGCCTGAGTGGAAACCTTCATAGACATCGTGGGCAAAGACTGCTGCATTGGTCCAGGTTTCTCTTTTTGGACGGTACCCACCCAGGGTAGGTGGGAAAACACCTTGCCTCTCTAGTTGGCAATCTTAGGTGAACCTTAACACGCAGGAATCGTCATATTGGTTGGCTCTTCTGAGTCATGTTATGGTGAACCCTCCTGATTATGAGTCCAGCGTAAACATAATACCATCTTTCTTCTCGGACGTTATTCCTTTTTAGTAAGAAACATTTGAGTGTCCAACTGGTGTTATGTCTAATTGAAGTTGCACTTCATCAAACCCAGTGTTGAACTTCCTCGTAACTGGTATGGAACCTGTGAGAGAAACAACACATCTGGTGATAGTACTAGTCACTGATCCTACCGGCTGAGTGTAAGCCTATTGCCTTGCTCAGTTATTTTACAGCTAACTAAACTCTGTCATAGAGCATATTAGCTCCTCACCTACGTCCGAATCAGGCGATGACAAGGAAAGACCCATAAACAGAGTGCAAAACTTCAGTGGGCAAACCACTGAAACATCCCTCCAATTATCACCCCGCTATCCTATTCACCTTAGCAGAGCCAATTATCACTTCACTACTCTAACTAGTTTTCAACTAACAGTGCTAATCATCACACTCTAGTTTTAACAAGACTACTGCCTATATTAATTAGGACTGATTAGACTATATTGACTACCTATGCAAACCCGCCTCATTCCGGGATGGCTGCTACACTTTGCCATAACGACACATGCTAGTTAATTTTAAATTAATCTAACACTGTAGAGCTCTCCCACAAACACGTCCATCCTAATCCACGGTTTTGGTCAACACTAATTCTCCCAATTATGGTTTTTGGCAAACGCCTAAAATTGGTCACGTGACATTATTCTTTATGTCCACACAGGTGTGACATACACAGGTATAAACACACAGGTATAAATGCGATATAAGGGTGTGTGTAAATAAGATATGAAAACCATTGGATTAGATCCAGACACGTGGGAGAGAGTTGCAACAGACAGATGTTCCTGGAGAAGACATGTACGAAACGGACTGGTGCTCTTTGAGCGCAATCTGATCCAACAAACTGAGGATAGGCGGCACAGGCATAAAATGCAGTCACTTACTGCGGGACTTGCCTTGTCTTACAGATGCGGAAACTGTGACAGAGATTGTCACTCTCGCATTGGACTATACAGTCACCAGCGGTGCTGCCAGGTATCTCCCCAGCGGCACAACTCTATAGTCCTACAGGGCTGAAAGAGGCCTAATACTACTACTACTACTACTACTACTATACTACCCTTGGTTTATTATAAACCAACACAGAACTGGTATGGTGAGCCGCTACACGCTGCGGGATTTGCTAAGGAGGGGATCCGAGCTCTTATGGACTGAATGGTTCGTTGTGCAATGAGGATGATCTGTCGACTAACTAAGATATCTGTCTCTTTCTTATTGTTGTATATGATGTTCTTACTCTCCTTGAATATAAAGAAAAAAGTAACGATGGTAATATCAAAGAAAATGGGGACATCAAAATGTGTCATAGAAATAGAAGGGACAATTCTTAACCAAGTGGATAATTTTAAATAACTAGGGGCACTTATAACATCAGATGGAAGATGTACAACAGAGATTAAGTGCAGAATAGTATTACAATAGGGCAGGCAAAAGCCGCATTTCAGAAAATGAAGAGTTTCTTATGCAATAAGTCGCTATCAATGAATGTAAGAAAGAGAGTGCTGAAATGCTATAAAGAACCAGTTTTACTGTATGGCAGCGAATCTTGGGATGTAAATGCAGAAATTAGGAAAGAACTTAGAAGCAACAGAGATGTGGTTTTTAAGACGAATGTTGCAAATTCCTTGGACTGCCAGAGTAACTAACAACGATTGCCAGAAAGAGACTAATGAAATTAGAACACTATATACAACAATAAGAAAGAGTGAAACAGCTTTCTTTGGTCATGTGATCAGAAGAGAGTCATTGGAGAACATCGTGACAACTGGAAAGATCGAGGGAAAGAGAGACAGAGGCAGACCAAGAGAAATTATGCTGGACGGATTGAGACGGTGGCATGGAGGAATATCATCAGCAGAGTTGATCCAGAACACCAAAGACCGAGATCTGTGGAGGGTACTCGATGATGAAAATGTTCTAGTTTCATTATCCTCTTTCAGGCAGTCGTTATTTACTCTGGGAGTCTCCGTGGCGAAGTTGTCAAGCAGTATGACTCGGGCTCCAAACGTTTTTGGTTCGGTTCCGGGCGGCGTCCTTCGGTTCACGAGTGCATATTTTGTTTTTGAGACTCCTGGGGGTATCACTGGAGCTACGGAGCTCGTGCTTTGTGCGACGCTTTCGGAAAGAGACTGGGCCATATGGGATTTTTTTTAAAACCCATGCAACGACTTTTAAGCGACTTTACTCTGGCAGTCCAAGGAATTCGGTATACAAATTGATTTGTTTGGTTGTTTCCGGATTTGAAGTTTGAAGATTGAGCACCACCCACAACTAGCAACGCTGATCGTATTCTGGTACGAACCTAAGGTCTTGTCCACGTCAGATTGGAAGCACTAGACTCGAGTTTCACTCTCGTTTGAGCTCATCAGTAGTGCATATCTTGGACCGAAATCCGGATCACTGGCGTGTGAGTAACTACATGACTACCCGGCTCATGCTAGACACGACCAAATTATCATACTAGAATATCACGTCACCCATTGGCCATTCAACGGCCAAGTGAACATCTAAGACCTACAACAGGTTGCAGCGAACCACCGGACATGGAGAGCCATGACTTCTGCCCTATGCGCCGCCTTTGGCCCAAGAGGAAAGACTAACTATAGTATGTCCGCATTTGTTTGCCTTCATTCACGATCAATTATTTTGAAAACTATCTGTTGCATCGTTATGAAATTTTTCCAGCCGTCTTATATTTACCCCCACCCAAGGAATATGTCTTTGATAGGCCCAAAACCAACTTAAATCATTGAAAGCGGCCTCATTCCTTAGACGTTTTGCTTAACAACTAGTGATTTCTCGCTAAAAAAGTTATGTTTACGGTAACGAGGACCTGCAAATTCAGATGACAAACAAAGGCGTATCCGGATTCGTATGGGAGTGGGTGCAATCAAAGAAGTAGCTTACAATCGACAGAATCGGCTGCATTGCACCGGGTTTTTATCCCATATGGCTCAGTTTCTTTCCGCAGCGCGGAAAGCGTCGCACAAAGCACGAACTCCGTAGCTCCAGCGACGAACCTCGGGAGTCTCCGGAAAAAAAATGAATGACGCGGCCCGGACAGACAGAAAGGTAGGTAGGTAGAAAGATAGGTGGGTGGGGGGGGTGGATGGCTGGCAGGCTGGGTGGGTGGGTCAGTCGGTGGGTGGGTCGGCCGGCAGGCAGATAGATAGACAGACAGAGGGATGGATGGATGGATGGATGGATAGATAGACAGATAGATACATAGATATCGGTCGGTCGGTCAGTTGGTGGGCGGGCCGGCCGGCAGGCAGGCAGACAGATAGATATCTGTCGGTCAGTGGGTGGGTGGGCCGGCAGGCAGACAGACAGACAGATAGATAGATAGCGGTAGGTCGGTCGGTGGGTGGGTGGGCGGGCCGGCAGGAAGGCAGATAGATAATAGATAGATAGATATCGGTAGGTCGGTCGGTCGGTGGGTGGGCGGGCCGGCAGGCAGGCAGACAGACAGATTAGATAGATAGATATCTGTCGGCCGGCAGACAGGCAGGCAGACAGACAGATAGATAGATAGATATCGGTATCTCGGTCGGTCGGTCGGTCGGTCGGTCGGTGGGCGGGCGGGCCGGCAGGCAGACAGACATATTAGATAGATAGATAGACAGACAGACAGATAGATAGATAAATAGATAGATAGATAGATGAGCCGGGCCGAGCCAGCTAGTTTATTTATATAATCACGTTTCATGAAAGAACCCACAGTTTGACGACGCCTCTGAACCTACCCCATATAAATTTCCTCAGTCTGCTAAAAGCAAATCCGCATAGACAAATTTCAAATATTTGGGGGCGTGCCTTGTTGAAAGGTAATACTCTTAAAATGATGGAATGAGTGCGGGGGCAAAAAAATATATACCGTATATAACCAAACATTGAAATGTGCTGTACAATCTCCAGAACAAAAATGTTTTTGTTGGGTGGACATAATTATAAGGTTATATACTAAATCTCATCATTTTTCCTCAATTGGTTACTGAGATATTGAATTTTATATTGAGGCAACCCAAAAAAAACAAAACACTATAACTAACTAACCCATTGTAGGTGGTAGCTCAAAGTGTGCCCAATCAAACATTGTGGGCGGTAGCTCAAAGTGTGCCCGATCAAACATTGTAGGCGGTAGCTCAAAGTGTGCCCGATCAAACATTATAGGCGGTAGCTCAAAGTGTGCCCGATCAAACATTGTGGGCGGTAGCTCAAAGTGTGCCCGATCAAACATTGTAGGCGGTAGCTCAAAGTGTGCCCGATCAAACATTGTAGGTGGTAGCTCAAAGTGTGCCCGATCAAACATTGTGGGCGGTAGCTCAAAGTGTGCCCGATCAAACATTGTAGGCTGTAGCTCAAAGTGTGCCCGATCAAACATTGTAGGCGGTAGCTCAAAGTGTGCCCGATCAAACATTATAGGCGGTAGCTCAAAGTGTGCTCGATCAAACATTGTAGGCGGTAGCTCAAAGTGTGCCCGATCAAACAATTATAATTTCACCAGTTATTATATAATAATGGGGGGGGGGGGGGGGGGTATGAAAACGACAGAAATACCACAGGATTGGTTGTACAGCTACCTGTGGGAAATGTGGTTTGTGAGGAAAATGCAAAGTATACCATGTACAGACAGAAAAACCAATGACCAAGTCCTACAAGAAACAAATGAAAACCATAAACTGTAAACCGTAAAATTGTTTGGATACATTATGAGAAGAAATAAATTGGAGAACTTGGTGACAACTGGCAAGATTAAGAGGAAAAGAACAAGGGGAAGGCAGAGAAGTAAATACCTGGATGGCTTGGCCACGTGGTTTGGTCGAGACAATAGCTCTGAGCTGATCCTAGACGCATGTGATCGCGTGAAATGGCGAAACATGACGCCCACGCTTATCGGGAAGACTATCTAATTATAAATAGCAGGTTTATTGATGATGATGATGGAGAATTTGAGAGATTAAGATACAATAATAATGCCCTGTTGTGTTACACGCATGTCAACGTACATCAACACACAGAATGATTGACATGGACAGAGATCTATATTTGTGACAAACATGTTCAGGTACATCAACACACACAATGATTGACATGGACAGAGATCTATATTTGTGACAAACATGTTCAGGTACATCAACACACACAATGATTGACATGGACAGAGATTTATGTTTGTGCTTTATTGACAACACTCAAGCATTTGGCCAGGCGAAACATGAAGTCAATAAAATGGACAATGTAAACTATGGGATCAAAGATCTAATGTTAAAAGCACATACTGGCAACAGGCGTAAGAATCGACAACCAAAAGGGAACTGTTCAACACATTAAGCACGGTGCAAGACAAGGTTGTGTGCGACCACCTGATCTATTCAGTTTTTACAGCAAAATAAAAGTGAGATCCACAAAGATATGGCTGGAATAAAAATTCCTAGACATTAGGTATACATCGCACATGTACATAAATGTTATAAAATAAACACCACCTAAGTAAGGTATATGGCTGTTTTGTGTCACTCTAATAGGTCCATCACACATGTAAGATATATGGCTTCTTTGTGGCGCTCTAATAGGTTCATGACACATGCAAGGTATTATTTATATAGCTTTTTGTGACACTCTAACAGGTCCATCACGCATGTAAGGTATTATATGGCTTCTTTGCCCCGGGAAGGTTAACCCGGTCAACAAATGCCCACAGAAGTCGGATGTGTCAGCCAAACGGCGCAAGAAAGCAGCTCTGCTGTAAACAGGCACAACGCAATCACGTCCGGAAAAAACTCCGGATGAACGCAGAAGAATATATGGCTTCTTTGTGTCACTCTAATAGTCCATCACACATGTAAGGTATTATATGGCTCCTTTGTGGCACTCTAAAAGGTACATCACACATGTAAGGTATTATATGGCTTCTTTGTGGCACTCTAAAAGGTACATCACACATGTAAGGTATTATATGGCTTCTTTGTGGCACTCTAATAGGTACATCACACATGTAAGGTATTATATGGCTTCTTTGTGGCACTCTAAAAGGTACATCACGTACGTAAAGTATTATTTATATGGCTTCTTTGTGGCACTCTAAAAGGTCCATCACACATGTAAGGTATTCACTGTGGGTCTGTTTAACACATTAAGATTTATATGTACCACAATGATCAAACATGCACATGTCTTCTCCAGCATGTGTTCTGTGGAGCTTTAGACGGCCAACTTCAGTGACAAGATGCATCACATCCACCCTGGTCAGGCTCCACTCCAGCATGTTTTCTCTTGTGATGTGTCAGATAGCCAGCTTGAGTAAATGAAGCACCACAAACGTCACATTTGTACGGGTCTTCTCCTGTATGTTTTCTCTTGTGAATTTTCAGATTGTTAGACGCAGTAAAAGAAGCACTACAAACATCACACTTGTAAGGTTTCTCTCCCGTATGTTTTCTTTTGTGCATTTTCAGATTGCCAGATTCAATAAAAGATGCATCACAAACATCACACTTGTACGGCTTCTCTCCTGTGTGTAATCTCACGTGCGTTTTAAGGTTACCACCTACAGCAAAAGATGCACCACAAATATCACATTTGTAAGGCTTTTCTCCTGTATGTATTCTCTGGTGTGATTTCAGATTGCCACTTTGAGAAAAGGATGTACCACAAATATCACAACTGTACGGCTTCTCTCCTGTATGTGTTCTCTTGTGGCGGATAAAATGGCGAAGATGGATAAAGCCTGCACCACAATCACACTTGTAAGGCTTCTCTCCTGCATGTTTTCTTTTGTGGCAATGAAGCGCTTCACTGTCAGTGAAAGCTGCCCCACAATCATCACACTTGTAAGGCTTCTCTCCTGGGCACTTTCTCTTATGGTATCTCACAGACTGAATTCTGGTAAAAGCTGCACCACAAACATCACACTTGAAAGGCTTCTCCCCTCCGTGTGTTTTCAAGTGTTGTGAAAGATTACCACCTACAGCAAAAGCTGCACCACAAATATCACACTTGTAAGGTTTCTCTCCCGTATGGGTTCTCTTGTGGATCGTGAGTTTACCAGCATCAAGAAACGCAGCACCACAGACATCACATTTGTAAGGTTTTGCTCCTGTGTGTATTCTCTTGTGGCATGTCAAACTGTACATTTCGATGAAAGCTGCCCCACAATCACACTTGTACGGCTTCTCTCCCGTATGTTTTCTTTTATGTATTTTAAGGCGACTAAGCGTAGCAAATGGTCCGCCACATATGTCACATTTGTATGGTTTCTTTTCTGTATGTGTTTTCTTGTGTTCTTTCAGATCAACAGTTTCAAAGAAAGATGCCCCACACATATCACATACGCAAGTTCTCTCTTGTGTGTGTGAGCTCTTGTGTTCTTTAAGATTATCAGCCTCGAAGAAAGTTGCATTACAAATACTACATTTGTAACGTTTCTCTCCTGTATGTATTCTACTGTGAGTTTTCAGATTACCACCTGTAGAAAAAGATGCTGCACAAACGGCACATTTGTATGGTTTCTCTCCTGTGTGTACTCTAATGTGTATTTTAAGATGACTCACACAAATAAAAGATGCATCACAAAGATCACACTTGTATGGTTTCTCTCCTGTGTGTATACTCTTGTGATACTTCAGACCGTTTAACTGAGAGAAAGATTTATCACATACATCACAGACGTAAGGTTTCTCTCCTGTGTGCATTCTCTTGTGTCGTGTAAGATGATTTAAAATAATAAACGAAGCACCACAATCATCACATTCGTAGGGTTTCTCTCCTGTATGTGTTCTCCTGTGGTACTTCAGACTATTGTGGTTGGTGAAAGATTTATCACACATATCACAGATGTAAGATTTCACTCCTGTACGTGACTTCTTATGTTTTCTGTGCAAGTATGTGTCTAAACTGAAAGCTGGATCACAAATATCAGTCATGTATGATGCATTTTCAGTATGTGATGTCTTGTATTTGTGTAAATACGAGTCTGCACTGACAGTTGCAACACAAACATCAGATGTATGTGGTGTGTCTCCTGTATATAATGTTTTGAATCTGTGTAAATATGAATCTACACTGCCATATGAATTATACATGTATGGTGTGTTCTGTGCATCTACTGTCTTGTATCTATGCAAATACATGCCTACATCACAAAAATCAGACATGTGTGGTGTGTCTCCTACTTGTATTCTTTGAGGACTACAACTGGTATAACCAACAGTGTCATCAGGAGATATCTCAGAAATCTGTGTATATTTTACTGGAATGTCCACATGATGTAATTGACAATTCTCATTGGTCGGACATAGATCCTCTGACATGTCACTAGAATTCTCATGTTTTACTGGAATTTCCACATGATCTAACTGACAATTCTCATTGGTCGGACATAGACCCTCGGACATGTCACAAGAATTCTCAACTTTCACTGAAGCTGTACAACTATTCTCTATCCCACAATCATCCGGAGCCACTTCTCTCTGTTGACTGAGAGATGTTTCATCATCAGACAATGTTGACTGTGTGCTATCATGTCCTGCCATGCCTTGACCGCTATGAGAAGCTGCCATGTCTTCCACTTGACTGAACGTGCAACTCTTGTCCTCATGCAATACATCAGGTGGCTCTTGTTTGACAGCCACCCACTCCATGTTACCATACATCATATTCTCCTCCATTTGGTGGTGTTCGTGTGTAGAGACGGGGCACTCTGAGAACTGGGATGTATTTCTGAAACACAGACAGTAAACACTGGATTAAATACTTCACAAACATGCCAGGCAGCACATCACACATGCCAGGCAGTACGTCACATCCACACATGCCAGGCAGCATGTCACATCCACACATGTCACACCCACATGCTAGGCAACACGCCACATCCACACATGCCAGGCAGCATGGTACACCCACACAAGTCACACACGCCAGGCAGCATGGTACACCCACACACACCAGATATGTCACATCCAAACACACCAGGCAGGACATCACATCCCCACATGCCATCCAGCACGTCACATCCACATATGTCAGTCTAATCTACTAGATACAAACATGCCAGGCAGCACGTCACATCCACACATACCAGAGAACACATCACATCCACACACGCCAGGCAGCATGTCACATCCAAACACGCCAGGCAGGATGTCACATCCACACATTTCAGGTAGCCTATCACATCCACACACGCCATCCAGCATGTCACATCCACACATGCCATCAGCATGTCACATCCACACATGCCATCCAGCACATCACATCCACACACACCAGACATGTCACATCCAAACACACCAGGCAGGACATCACATCCCCACATGCCAGGCAAGACATCACATCCACACACGTCACACCCACACATGTCAGTCTAATCTACTAGATACCACTTTTATCTGGAAGCCATAGGGCAAAGGAATAAAAGGAAGAATTAAAAACACATGACACAGGAAGAATCACTTAGTACATGTGCTGTGAAGTTCAACAGGTGTGTGGATGTCATTCATCACAGCAATAGGAGAACAGAGATGAAGAGAACACAAGAAAAATAAGAAATGAAGATCAACTTTCAAAGGACAATAGAAAGGACAATGTTGCAGTGGAAAGCCTCCATAAGCTTATGACATGTCCTCTATGAGAAAGAGATAATAATAATAATAATAATAAGTCTTTATTTTCAAAGGGTTAAGAATTGGGCATGCAGGCCCGTCTGACATTCTGCCCTTCTTCTCTATTTCCTCTCATACATTCTTTCATTCAACATCACTTATGAAGCAGAGAGAGAGAGAGCTAGTATGATTGCATGAATGATTTAGTGTTTGTGATTGTGAGTGGGTATGTGTGAGTATGCAATGAAGTGTGTGTGGGTGTGTGATTGTGTGGATGTGCGAGTATTTGTGTATTTTCATGTGTAAGAGTGTGTATGTGTCAACTGTCTAAGTATGAGAGAGAGAGAGAGAGAGAGAGAGAGAGAGAGAGAGAGAGAGAGAGAGAGAGAGAGAGAGAGAGAGAGAGAGAGAGAGAGAGAGAGAGAGAGAGAGAGAATGAATGTAGAGAGAGAGAGAGAGAGAGAGAGAGAGAGAGAGAGAGAGAGAGAGAGAGAGAGAGAGAGAGAGAGAGAGAATGAATGTCAGTGTGAATGTGGTGTGTATGTGTGTATGCTTACGTGCATGTCTCTCTCTCTCTCTGTCTGTATGTATGTATGGTGTGCATGTGTGTCTCTCTTTGTCTGTCTGGCTGTATGTATGTTTGATGGATGACTGAAGAAATTTTAACACTAATGAAAACAAGAAGACACAACAAAAATAATCCTGACAAATATGAAGAGATTCACAGGAAAGTCAGAACATTATGTAAAGAAGCATGGCTTAAAAAAGAAATTGTATAGAAATTGAAAACCAACACAAGGGTAAAAATACCAAATTAATGCACAAAAGAATTCAGGAGCTTACTAATAAAAGAACACATACATCAACAGGCTGCCTGAAGACAAACGATGGAAAAATTATAACAGAAAAACATGAGATTTTACATAAATGGTCAGATTATGTTAGTTAGTTAGTTAGTTAATTAACAGATCATCCTCGTTGCACATCGGACCATTCAGTCCATAAGTGCTCGGATCCCCTCCTCAGCAAATCCCGCAGCGTGTAGCGGCTAACGACATCAGTTCTGTGTTGGTTTATCAATCTTCTTTGGCTTCCTACGTAGTGTTCTTGTTTAGCCACCCCTCTTTTAATTTGCCGTCCTCGCATCCTGACCATAGTTGTAGATTCACAGTCATCACTTGGTTCTTGCAAAAGTCTCACTTCTCGTAGAGCATTCAGAATGTCAGCATCCACCTTCCACAGTAGCCTCACCTGCGAGCTTATCAACCCGCTCATTTCCTTGTACACCCGCATGCCCTGGCACAAAAATGAAACTAATCTTTGCCAGTCGAGACCGCTCCAGAGACAGCAACCACTTTCTTTGGATCCACCCCATCTCTACCTTCTTGAGCATGCTCATTGAGTCACTATGGAAACATGCCCTAGTGAATGTCTGTGTCTCGAGCCATTTTATTGCTTTACTTACTGCCATGACTTCCATAGTCAGGCTACTTGTGGTCAAAGCAAAAGCACCAGAATCCTCCTTCACAATTCTCACTCTGGCCTGAGCCGTAAAGGCCTATGAACTTCTTACTCGTTGAACGACCGAACCATCTGTGTAAATGACAGCATCATTAGGTCAGACTATGTGAAAAACTTTTATGATGATCCAAGAGAAGAACAATATGATATTTGGAGTAATAATGAAGGACCATCAATTCTGAAGATAGAACTTCAGAATGTTCTTAACCATATGAAATCTGGCAAGACCTCGGGTCTAGACAACATATCAAAAGAAATGATCAATGCCTTAAAAGAATATGGAATAGACCAATTCACCAGACTGCTGAACACAATATATGATACTGGAGATATACCTCCAAAATTATGTAATTCTATATTTATTACAATCCCTAAGAAATCAGGATCAACATCGAACAATTAGTATAATGAGTCACATCACGAAGATTTTGCTAAGAATTATCATGCAAAGAGTTAGGAAGAAAATACAATCTGAAATAGGAGAAGAATACAGGGTGGAGTCTTGTCCCCCACACTTTTTCTAATCTTCATCAATGACCTTGTTGCTAATCTACCCGATGGAATTAAAGCGGCAATGTACACTGATGACCTGGTTCTATGGAGCACAAATGAACATGCATCAGTGGTCACCATATTGCTACAGAAAGCTGTAGATATATTTATGGCATGGGCGAATAGATGGTGTGTCAGCATAAACACTGACAAGTGCAGCACCACCCTATTTACCCTCTATCCAAAACAAAAGGCAGGGACCATCCAGATAAATGGAACACCCCTAAGAGAAGATAAAGAACCAACATACCTTGGAGTAACATTTGATGACAGGCTGACATGGAGAAAACACATCAAACAAGCAGTAGCAAAAGCCAGAAGGAAAATAGCCATCCTGAGAAAGCTAAGTGGAACCACATGGGGAGCCAGTGGGAAAATACTTAGCAAAGTTTATCAACAGAGTATACGACCACACCTGGAATATGGATCAACTGCGTGGTGTTCGGCATCAAAAACCACACTACAAGAGCTGGACAAAGTGCAAAATCAAGCACTTAGAGTCACCACAGGAGGGATGAGATCAACCCCTATAGTGGAAAGCAGAAGTTGGGGAGGACACAAGCACTGAGTGAGCGCAGAGATACAAAAACACTAATACAAGCAGAAAAGTTCCTCAGCTTGCCAGGCCACCCTATGAAGAACCGATTTGAAAACTTAGCTATGGGGCGGTTGAAAAGAAGTAGTTTTATCCACCAGGCCAAACGACTCTGCAGAGAAACCATCCATCTTCCCACAGTTGGTATCCCCCTAACAACTATTCCAGAGCGAACTCCATGGAAAGATGGGCATAGACTATCGTTACAAATCCAGACAAAAGTGAGAGGAATATTTGACAAGGAAGAACAGAACAGTGTGCAGCACAGAACAGCCACTCTCAGCTTCCTTGATGAAGAATACCCACAGGACCTCTGGATCCGAGTCTACACAGATGGGTCAGCACAAAATGCTGTTCGAAATGGAGGAGCGGGAGTGTACATAGAATACCCAAATAATACCAGGGACACAGCCAGAGTACCGACAGGAAAGTACTGCCATAACTATGATGCTGAAATTGAGGCAATCAAGATAGCAACAGAGAAATTACTAAATACCAGCAATGGTAGACAACCTGTGGTGATATTGACACATGCAAACTCAGTAATAGAGGCGCTCCTCTCTGGGAAATTGCCAGTACTAAGGTTACTACTTTCTAAACTTAGCAGTCAACATAAGGTCACCATACAGTGGATACCATCCCACTGTGGAGTACCCGGAAACGACAGAGCTGATGGATTGGCTAAGGAAGGAGCAAAAGAAGAACAGCCTGACGTGCCCATTACATTCCACCAAAAGAAAAGAATGATCAAATCAGTCAGAAAGCCACCAAAACCTGCCCAAGACGACTATCACATTATGGACAGACCAGAACAAGTAATTATTCTGCGTCTCAGAACAGGACACAATAGATTACGCAACCACATGTATACAAAATTTAAGATTGGTGAAACAGCCATGTGCACATGTGGATTGGCGTGGCAGACAGCAGAGCACATACTCCAAGACTGCCCAAAATATAACATATCTAGGCGAACCTTCTGGCCCAGAGAGATGACAGTGGAAGATAAACTCTATGGACCGTTGAGTGAACTAAAAAAGACAGTTAAATTCATACAATTCATACAAGAGACAACATTGCAGTTATAGACATATTTCAAGCGAACGAAAGAAGAAGAAGAAGAAGAAGAAGAAGAAGAAGAAGAAGAAGAAGAAGAAGAAGAAGAAGAAGAAGAAGAAGAAGAAGAAGAAGAATGTGTATTCAAAGAATGCATTGGTACAGTAAATGCTGTGTACTTGCTGAGAACATGAATGGAACGCTCAACTGGGGTAAACAAAGACCTCATCTTTGCCTTATCGACTACATAAAGGTTTTGTGTCAACATGATGAAGATGCTTGCAGATCTACAAATTGATGGGAAAGACTTTAGACTTCTGGCAGTCATTTTGAATATTAATGAGTCAATACTGCACAATATAAAACTTGTTCTACTTTATAGTCAGTCAGGCCTCGTGTCCTGTACACAAATATACATGGTTGCTAAGGAGTTTTCTCTAAATTAAAATTGTTGAGGCAGTTTTAAACACAGCTTAAAGAATTGTTTCTAGGCAGGAAATCCAAATCTTCTACATCAGCAGTTTTCCTGCATTTCCCGTTATTTGATTTGGCGGACTGAGCACGTATGGGTATGTCCTGAGTGCAGTGATGTCGGTTCTTAACTCAACTGACAACAATTATTTTATTATTATTATGGAAGGGGAGGGAAAGGTGGGCGGGTGTTTTAAGCATAACATTCAATGGTTCTATTTATAGTAATAAGTAACCATTTTGAATATTAATGTGATTAAATGACACAGTATCTCAAGAATTATTGTTTACTAAATTAGGTGTCACTCGTTGCTAAGGTCTTTGTTCATGGCCAATGTCATAAAACAGTTTTACTCTGTGTTCACATTAAATAATATAAAAGGCACGCAAACATTAGTATGTGGGCTTAGAAATGACCTACAGACTTAGTTTAGTTTAGTTAGTCAGACTTGAATTGAATAAGGTACCGACCGTTGGATTTGCTTTCTCAAAAGAAGAAGAGGTATCCGACTATTCAAAACAATTTTAAACATGTTACTAACATGCCTAGTACAACTACTTCAGAACAGTCATAACCAGTAGTCCGACAGTCAACATAAACGGAGGGAACAAGTTGTAGGCAAACATTTACCATAAACAAACAAACAGAACGCACTGTAGCCCGACAACTAACGCCGACCTGCGGCCGCCATGTTGGACACCAAACGTTTGCTTTGTCATGTTGGGCTAAACCTGCCAGAAATACGCTAAACCTGCCAGAAATATGGCTAAAATCACTATCTTTCTCCGCTCTTCTTCCAATTCCAATTTTCAAAACAAAAATTCCAAATTCGTCCTCGTTCAACCTGCGTTTTTCAGCTGTGGTTATTGTTGAGGTCTGTGATTTTTGTGGGTTCATTCACCCTAATTCTTGTCTTGTGAGTCCTATCTCGGACTGATTATGTTGGTTTGTGTCTGTGACGTTGTCGGCGTGTCTGTGATCGGTCGGCGGCTATCCTTTGTGCTCGTCTCCTTTTGTGGTATCTTTTGTTAGTGTAGGCTCCTTTCTCGTCTGGCTTGACTGGGTGCAGTCCTTAAAATGACATTTTGTTATCCCACTCCCTGCATCGTAGTTTAGCTTAAAAAGTCGCTTAAACGTCGACAGGGTCGACTTCATTGCACCGAGTTTTATCCCATATGGCTCGGTCTCTTTCCACAGCACGGAAAGCGTCGCACAAAGCACGAACTCCGTAGCTTTTAGTGACGACCCACAGGAGTCTCTGAAACATTTAACTCGTAAACCGAAGGACGCGGCCCGGAATCGAACCCACAACATTCGGAGCACGAGTCAAACGGCTTGACCACTTCGCCACAGAGACTCCCAGTAGTTTAGCTAGCCTTGCCTTTTCTTCGCAGTAAGCTACGCGGGCGGCGCACTTTTTTTCGTACTATTTCCATTCGTCTTCGGTGGACTCCTGTAGGTCCCATTCCTCTACCTGGCAGGATGCTGATTTCATCTCGGGTTGCGTAGGTATCGTGGTTGGATTACTGGCTTCTTCTTGTTGTTTCTTGTTGGTCTGTGGCTTGGCCCCATCATGCGTCTTATTGCCTCCTTTTTTGTGCATTGTCTTCATCAGTTTTTCGACGTTATTTTGTTGTGCTTCATCTTGCTTCCTCTCCTCTGTTGGTTTGGGTTGGTGCTGCATCCTTTCGGCGCTCAATAGTTCTCTTTCGGTCTTGATCTTTTGTAGGATTTCCTCGTTTTCCTTCTTCATCTCAGCCATGCGCTCCATCTCTTGTTTGATGTTGTGCTGGATGTCTTTCATGTTGGCCAGCAGCTTCTCATTATCGCTGGTTGGTGCTGGCGTCAGTATTGCCTTGACTTGCTTCTTCAGCTCGTCTATCTGGCTCTGCAGTCGATCTCTTTTAGCTTGTGATATACCCGTGGCCGTCTCGCACCTCCACATTGCGTCCTTATATGGTGTCTTTGTTGTAGTGGCGAGCTTTAAAACGTCTCTGTGTCTTTGGAGGTACGTACAGCCCAAGTATCTTGCTCCATGCTTGCCCAGGCAGTTGGCGCACTTTCTTTTGCTGTTGGGTGCTCGGAAGTCCGTGTCCAGCTTGGCCAGTGGACACATTCCTTGAAGGCGTGGTGATCGGCGCAGTACCGGCAGATTTCTGTCTTATTGCGACACGCTGCTCTGCTGTGGCCGGCCCTCTAGCATCTTGAACATTGATTGACTCTTGGGATGAATCTCTCTGGCTGTTGTATTTTCTTGCTGATTGATACTGTGGTCGGCATCTCACTGCCCTCTGTCGTCACCACTGCCAAGGTTGTGGGTATCTTGGAGTAGGTGAGGAGCCGCTCCGCCTTCAAGAATCGGATGTGAAGATTCTCTTCTCGTAGCTGCTTCAGGATTTCTTCATCTGTCAGCTCCACGGGAATCCGCTTGACAACCCATCGGACTGTTTTTGAGTCGGTGTTCCCGGCTCTGGTGTCTTTCTCCTCCTTCTTCTCTGTTGTCTTGACTCTTGTCTGTGGTGGGCTGTCGATCTTCTCCCTCATGGTAGCTTCAGTAGTAGCTGTAGTTTCAGGTTCTTTGTTACAGCTCGCCGGCAGGCTCTCCGTGTTCTTCTTCTTGTCGGCTCCCACGCTACACACCTTGGATACCGCGTGTTTCTTGTTGTTCGACTTTCAACGTGACATTTTCCCGCGAATCAGGCTTCTTGATAGGTTAAGGCGACTTGACTCATTAGCGCTCGCAGTGCGAATACACGAGTCCGCTCTTCTTATATTTGCTTTTACTTGTATGTTTTCTAGTGCGTCCTCTATTCTCTACATCTTTCTTCTCCTTCTGTGAGCGCCAAACAATACTATGTGTGTTTATTTATTTAACTGTTTCTGTGGTCTCAACGGGTTCCCCTATTGATTGTCTCTGTTATATGTGCTTTTACGGAGTGTCACAGCCTGGGATTCTCAGATAAGTAGCACGGTTTTCGTTCATCTTCGTTTCATTGTTCTCATTTTTTTAAAATCTTTCCATTCATTTCATTCGGATGACATGCCTTAATGTAGTCACCGTAGGCCGAACTCCTTGCTGAAGATGTTATGGACGCGGTTCGTAATTCCGCTTACCCTCGTTCGAGACACATCTGCGCGCGATTTGGTAGCAGGCCTCGTTGCGGTTGGTTTTAATGAATTGGTATGGGAGACGGTCGTTCAGAAAGCAACGGCAGAACTACTGAACGTAAACTTGCCAAGATATCAACAGCAGTAAAATGCTGGTGTTGACAGTGATGTCCTGTAAAAAGGATATACAAAGGAAAGAAAAATGTCACCGTGGTACCTTTCCCGTGTTTGTATGTTGTGTCTACTGTTTTGAGTATTTCTTTGCCGATGAAGGCTAGTCGCTAGTCCCGTGCTTTCCGTAATTGTGTTCTGTAAAGCAGCATTATTTCATGTAATTTTATATTGTTCACACTTACGGAAGGACATTTAGTTTTCATTGTTGTGCAAAATGGTTGTTTTCATTGCTTGTGAAATCTGCAGTATGTACCTGACGAGATGCCGCAAAATATGCCAGGCAATAAATCGTGCAATCCATTGTTTGTGTCTACGTTATTTAAATTAACTACGGGAAAACATTGTTTTGTTTTCACTGTACCGTGAGGATAGCAGATGTTTCCATATTCGAACGACAAGTGTTGTAAGTGTTACAGCGTCAGTAGTATTCACCAAGTGTTGTAAGTGTTACAGCGTCAGTAGTATTCACCAAGTGTTGTAAGTGTTACAGCGTCAGTAGTATTCACCAAGTGTTGTAAGTGTTACAGCGTCAGTAGTATTCACCAAGTGTTGTAAGTGTTACAGCGTCAGTAGTATTCACCAAGTGTTGTAAGTGTTACAGCGTCAGTAGTATTCACCAAGTGTTGTAAGTGTTACAGCGTCAGTAGTATTCACCAAGTGTTGTAAGTGTTACAGCGTCAGTAGTATTCACCAAGTGTTGTAAGTGTTACAGCGTCAGTAGTATTCACCAAGTGTTGTAAGTGTTACAGCGTCAGTAGTATTCACCAAGTGTTGTAAGTGTTACAGCGTCAGTAGTATTCACCAAGTGTTGTAAGTGTTACAGCGTCAGTAGTATTCACCAAGTGTTGTAAGTGTTACAGCGTCAGTAGTATTCACCAAGTGTTGTAAGTGTTACAGCGTCAGTAGTATTCACCAAGTGTTGTAAGTGTTACAGCGTCAGTAGTATTCACCAAGTGTTGTAAGTGTTACAGCGTCAGTAGTATTCACCAAGTGTTGTAAGTGTTGCAGCGAATTATGCCAGGCAATAAATCGTGCAATATATTTTCTATGGCTTCCGTGTTTAGATCCATTAAGGCAGTGGTTCTCAACCTCTTTTGGCCCGTGACCCCCTTCACCATATTCTCAGAACGTCATTCCTCCCTTTCACATTTCCTACCTAAAAATCCCCCCTACCCCTCTTTACACAATATACTTAATAATGGAAGCTAAATTTAATAGCACATACTAAAACAAGTCTAGACGTCCACATAAAACGTGATTTGTGGGTCTACTTACTTTATAAAATGAATTTTAGAAGGGTGAGACGTACAGAACCGTAAAGTATGAAGGGAAAAACAATATCAAGTAATCGGTTTTTGTATTAACGTCATCTTGAAATAATCTTAACCCCCCCCCCCCCCCCCCCCCCGCGGGAAACCCTAAAATGCCCCCTTAGGGAGAAATTCCGCACCGGTTGAGAACTGCATTAAGGGAATTGTTGTTTTGAATCCCATTATTGTATCAATGTCGGGGATCACCTGAGGCCACTGGGATAGTCTGAGAAATCATGTTATAGGTATTGATCGGAACCCATAGAAGTAGAGGAGTGATTCACGCCATAAAGAGCTTGCTAGTTTACAATTTCCGAATTGTAACACTCCAGTCCGTTACAAGCCGGCTTCGTGGCTTAGAGGTTAGCGACTTTTCTCCGTAATCTCGTATACTCTCATAGGTAACGTGATGACGGTGAGAATCAGCACTGGTTCGAATCGCATCGGTAACTTACGGGGTATGTGAGCCGGCCGCTCAGAAAGCAATGGCAAACTACTGAGCATAATCTTGCACAGAAATCAACATACAGCTGAAAGATGCTGGTGTTGACAGCGATGTCCTGTAAAGGATATGAAAAAAAAAGTCCGTTACAAACGGTTCTGCAACCATCAGATGACCCGATCCACGCCCACGCTAGATGTTGTTGTAGCATATGCTCAAACTGCCATTGTGTAAAGCTTTTTATTAATAGTAGTAACACTGGGTCGTGAGTGCATAGAACGGACAACGGGCCACACAGAGTTTGAGGTGCAACAACTGATCCAGAGTACCATACATCAAGGTGATATAGTGATCTATACTGATGGGTCAATGGTGATATACGAAGTGGTTGGGGTTTCATTGCGAAGGCTAATGGACGATCCTTGAAAAGGGAGAGCCTGGCATATAGGCTACGACCTCCAACATGAGAAGGAGGTTGAAGCAGTAACAGGCTGGTTAGAGGAAACCACTGCAACATACATTGTCTTCATCATGGACGCAAGGAGTATGCTTAGTAAAGTGGAGAAAGGAATGGCCCACCTCGCTCCAGAGGTCACAGATTGCGAGAATTGTATGGACAGAATTGTCCTGGCCATGAGGGAGTGTGGAGGAAT
Source organism: Cepaea nemoralis (assembly GCA_014155875.1). Taxonomy (NCBI): domain Eukaryota; kingdom Metazoa; phylum Mollusca; class Gastropoda; order Stylommatophora; family Helicidae; genus Cepaea; species Cepaea nemoralis. Next base: position 34,034 of record JACEFZ010021038.1, read on the forward strand.
GAACTGGCTGATAGGCTGTCAGGGAATGCAACTCTTGATGGTCGATTACCTATGGATAAGGGAGAGGCGGTCGTGTGCCTGTGGGACCAGGTGTAGGAACAAGTTGAGAACCCGTATTTGGAAAGGATGAGATTGCGGGGGATTGGCAGCGGTTCTGGTAGACTCGCAAAACTAAGAGGAAAGACCAGGAGAACTTTCAATCAGATAGCGCTGGGAACGATTAGTAGTGTGACTCTTCGCTGGCTGTTGAACGAGGGGGCGGAGTGCATATTGGAATGTCCTAAGTGCAGTGATGTCGGTTCTTAGCTCAACTCAACTTAGATGTGTAAAACTGTGTCCATTTGTCCTTGCAATTAAACCCAACCAACATTTGTTACCTCTTTCCACAGACCTATCAATGCATATAGCTACATTAATTTTTTTGCGTTCGCTCGTCTTTAAACTTAAGTGTAGTCCATACACGTGTTACTACTTCAGGAGTGATGTTTACGTGTGGATTATTAATTCGTTCAGTAGCGTGTCCTTTGCAGAACCTCGCTCCCATAACAAACCTTCCGGAAAACCTATCGATCATAAGCAAGATGTCCTGCGTTCGATACACACATCTGGAGATCATCCGCTACATCCTGCACCTATCTTCTCTTTGGCCTTCCTCTTCCTCTCTTCCTGGGCATATACCCCTCCATGACTGTTCTCTCCAAACTTTCATGACGTTTCAAGTGACCAAAATATTTCAATTTTGTTTGTTTTATTGTCTTTAGTAATTTTGGGAGGACTGATAAAACGATGGGATAAGTGCATCAATGTTGGTGAAAATTATGTTGAGAAATAAAGGGACAACGTATGTATAATAATAAACTGGTTTCAAGTTGTTATCATATTTAGTTATATTTCTACAGCCATTTGTGGCTTCCTTATTGACCTCCCCTCGTATATATACACTCTCAAGAATATCATCAGCAAAGGCCAACTATTCTTCCAATCCCCAATAACTTTGATGCTGTTATCTCCCTTCTATGGGCATTGAAAAGCACAGAAGAACTTGCAGATCTGTAGCAGCCCTGGAGCAATAATGCCCAGTACCCATACGAGGAACAGCCCTGTGTTCATACAGGCCAGCCGCAGGCCACGCTGCAAGGACAGGCCTCCACATATGTGAGCGTGTGCATCAAAAGGTCATACTTACACATGTATATGTCATCTAGATCCAAGGCTGCAGCCACAGATGATCCACTATAGATGATCGTAGGCGCCAGAAGTCGTTTGCACATACTCCACTAGACCACTGAACCAGCCCCACTATTCTTTGCTGACAACTGAATCTCCACAGGTGTATCATCATCAAGTGCCATGCCGGCTGGCGTGGGAGATCATACTTCTCCACATCTTGCAATCTCTGGTGTCATGGATCAATTCGTGTGTGGCTCCATTCCGTGCCATGACGCAAGACTGCCCAGAATGTTTCCTCACTGTCGTCCTCTCTCTCTCTTTCCAGTTGTCACGAGATGTTCCAATTATATTCTCATTAAATGAAAAGAAAAAAAAATGACTGCCTCTTACCGTTGTGTGTGATAAGTTGTCTTTGCGACTTAGCCTTCCTTCAAATGTTTAGATTATTCATTATGGCTGTCCAATGCAATTTTAGTATTCTTCTATAAAACCACATCACCAAGGATTCATGGGATTTTTTCACTTGTTTATTAATTGTCCAGGATATACAGGCATATTTTAGAACTGTAACATGCAAGAACTCTTTTTCTAACTTTCAATGACAAGGACGTATTGCATAAAATGTTCTTCATTTGACAGAATGCAGTTTTTACTTGTCCTATTCTGTTCTTTATCTCTGTGATGCATCTTCCATCTGATGTTCTTCATGTGTCACAAATTTAGTGTATTGCCAATTTGTCTGCACCCCTTGTTCCTCCAATCTTGGACATTTCAGTAAATGGGTACATACTTGAAGAAGTCACAAGTACTTCCAATCTTGGAAATGTAATAACAAATGATGGCACAAGAGATCAAGAAGAGAACAAGATTTCCAACGGCAAAAACAAAGCACGATGTGGATTAAGGAAACATAGGTTGGCAAAAGTGTCACATGAATCAGCTCAGAATAAACTGAAGCACATCAGCCTAGATAAGCATTTGTTTTATTCAACTGGATTCCTGTGAAAACAAATCAAGGATGTATAAGATAAACAAACAAAAGATACAATAAAATCTGCTCACATGTCTACTCCATGTACAAAAATCATCAACTATCAGTGTAAATCATGTGCAACATTTGTGCTGCAATGTCACAGATTTCCTAAGCACCACAGACATTCAGCATGAGTGCATGTACACAGCTCATGATTCTTTCTCTCACACATACACACAGGTCCTCAAACTTGGATAGAAATAAAGTAGAAGCATACACACCACAGGTTCTCAAACTTGAATAGAAATTGAGTACAAGCACACACACACTAACACCATGCCATACCCAGTATCTATATGGACTGCCTGACAGCATCTCCGTCCACACCATGTGGCCTAGTTGAGCCCACAGGGTGGCCTAGTTGAGCCCACAGGGTGGCCTAGTTGAGCCCACAGGGTGGCCTAGTTGAGCCCACAGGGTGGGCTAGTTGACCCCACTCAAACTGTGGCAGACTAAAACCAGGGTGGACATCTCCACAGAAGACCAGAATGTCCACAATCACAGCCTGGTGTGTTACAGGCACCGCAGCCTTCACGTTCTGCTACTGTTGTCTGACTGCATGTGTTACACAAAGCTACCGTCTTGTATGTGCTACTGTTGTCTGACTGCATGTGTTACACAAAGCTGCCGTCTTGTATGTGCTACTGTTGTCTGACTGCATGTGTTACACAAAGCTGCCGTCTTGTATGTGCTACTGTTGTCTGACTGCATGTGTTACACAAAGCTGCCGTCTTGTATGTGCTACTGTTGACTGACTGCATGTGTTACACAAAGCTGCCGTCTTGTATGTGCTACTGTTGACTGACTGCATGTGTTACACAAAGCTGCCGTCTTGTATGTTATACACAAACTAAGACATACCAACAGCTGTGAAGGCAGGACCTCTCATTTATAGAAATACTTGCAGCTGTGTAGGCAGAACCTATCATTTACAGAAATACCAGCAGCTGTGAAGGCAGAACCTCTCACTTACAGAAATACCAGCAGCTGTGAAGGCAGACCTCTCATTTAAAGAAATACCAGCAGCTATGAAGGCAGACCTGTAGTCCTGTATGAACAAAAATACTAGTGGTTGTGAAGACCAACAAAGAAAACAGGAGAACTCAACACACTTCCTCAAACATTTCACAAAATGCAATGTACAAACTGTAGCTGATTACAACGTGACAATAAGTAGCGCATGAGTACCAGGCATAGTTACACTGACAAGTACAACAACTTTATCAATATTTCTCACGAGATTAGACGAGACCAACATGCATGCACAGACACGTTTCTCCCTGTAACCATGTTTACTCACCCGAGAAAACTCAACAATCCACAGATCTGTCTCTCCAACTAAAGACGGGAGCAACCAGAGAGGTTATTGCCAGCAAGCACTCACACAGATACACACACGACATGAAGATCTGTAGCTCCAACACTCACTTACCCAGACATACATCACCCACCCAGACATACATCAACCACCCAGACATTCATCACCCACCCAGACATTCATCATACACAGGTCTGTATTACCAACAGGCAATAAACACAGGCAAACAGGCTGGCCCACTGTCAGTCCACACACCACACAACAACCCACACACCACACAACAACCCACAAGCTGATTATATATGTCTCGATGCAAACAACAACCTACACACCACTTTATGTATCAGTGTAAACTGAACCATTTACCTAGCTGCACGTCTCCATGTCCGTCCAATAATTCACCAAGTTAAGTCCAATAATTCACCTAGTTAAGTCCAATACTTCACCTAGTTATGTCTTACGTTGGAAAAACAATTTACCCACTTTATACTTTCATGTCAGTCCAACAATTCACCTAGCTATATCTATTTGTCCGTCCAACAATTCACCCAGTTATGTCTATATGTCAGTCCAATAATTCATCCAGCTGTGTCTCCATGTCAGTCCAACAATTCCAATAATTATACCTCTATGTCAGTCCAATAATTCATCCAGCTGTGTCTCCATGTCAGTCCAACAATTCACTCAGTTATACCTCTATGTCAGTCCAACAATTCACCCAGTTATACCTCTATGTCAGTCCAACAATTCACCCAGTTATACCTCTATGTCAGTCCAACAATTCACCCAGTTATACCTCCATGTCAGTCCAACAATTCACCCAGTTATACCTCCATGTCAGTCCAACAATTCACCCAGTTATACCTCCATGTCAGTCCAACAATTCACCCAGTTATACCTCCATGTCAGTCCAACAATTCACCCAGTTATACCTCCATGTCAGTCCAACAATTCACCCAGTTATGTCTCCATGTCAGTCCAACAATTCACCCAATTATGTCTCCATGTCAGTCCAACAATTCACCCAGTTATGACTATGTAAATCTAATAATTCCAGCAACCCAGTCTCTACATACAATCAACATATCCCCTGCTATGAGTATGCAAATTCAACAATTAACAAGCTATGCCTCTACTTAAATCCAACAACCAACACAGATCCATCTCTATGTGAATCCAACAATCAATCCAGTTCTGTGTCTATATGAATCCAACAATTCACTCTATATACATTAACAAATTCACCTAGTTATATATGTCTAAGTAAATCTAACAAATTCACCCAGCCTTGTTTATGTAAATCCAATAATTCAGCTGTCTCTATGTCACCCTAAGAAGGCACCCACTTATGTCTATGCAAATTAAACATTTCACCCAGCTATGTTGATGTAAACGCAACAATGCGCCCACTTATATCTCTATGTAAATCCATCAATTCAACCAGCCATATCTCAGTGTAATTGTTATTCAACCAGCTATGTCGCTATGTAAATACATCAATTCACCCAGCTATATTTCTATGTAAACCCAGCAATTCACTCAGCTATATCTCTATGAAATTGTTATTCAACCAGCTATGTCGCTATGTAAATACATCAATTCACCCAGCTATATTTCTATGTAAACCCAGCAATTCACCCAGCTATATATCTATGTAATTGTTATTCAACCAACTATGTCGCTATGTAAATACATCAATTCACCCAGCTATATTTCTATGTAAACCCAGCAATTCACCCAGCTATATATCTATGTAATTGTTATTCAACCAGCTATGTCGCTATGTAAATACATCAATTCACCCAGCTATATTTCTATGTAAACCCAGCAATTCACTCAGCTATATCTCTATGAAATTTGTTATTCAACCAGCTATGTCGCTATGTAAATACATCAATTCACCCAGCTATATTTCTATGTAAACCCAGCAATTCACCCAGCTATATATCTATGTAATTGTTATTCAACCAGCTATGTCGCTATGTAAATACATCAATTCACCCAGCTATATTTCTATGTAAACCCAGCAATTCACTCAGCTATATCTCTATGTAATTGTTATTCAACCAGCTATGTCCCTATGTAAATCCATCAATTCACTCAGCCATATCTCTATGTAATTGTTATTCAACCTAGGTGTCTCTCTATGTAAAAATCCAGTAATGAAGTCAGCAAGGTATCCATGTAAACCCAATAATTCAGCCAGCTTTGTCTCGATGTAAATGCAACAATGCATCCAATTTTGTCTCTATGTAAACTCAACAATTCATCAAGCTATACCTCTATCGATCTAAATGTAACAATGCACCCAATTTTGTCTCTATGTAAACTCAACAATTCAACCAGCTGTGTCTCCATGTAAATGCAACAATTCACTCAGATAAATATCTCCAGGCAAAACCAACAAATGACATACCGGCCTAACTTCACACATGGTAACTGTGGCATGGAAGCAAAAATATGGGATCCGAACCCTAACTCTCACAGTGCTGACCTGAACCCCAGCACTGACGTTGTGGATCCCACCCCCAGCACCAATGTTGTTCTAAAATATCCACGTGAACAGAATGATGTCAAATATGTACAGGGTTTGTGTTGACTTCAGCAATCTCATGTATGATGAAGATGACCATCGAGTGTTGTGTTGATTTGATCAAGACTCCTGAAGACATCCAGTCTCTCCCGGGAAGATGTAGATGCAGGAACAGCTGTAGTCCTTCAGTAGAAAATGTTGACAGAGAACGAGTATCAAAAGACAAGACACAGACACAGACAGCGTCACTCATAGCAATGTACAGGATCTCCAGAAGGACTTCTTCTGTGGGCCTCCATCTTTGAGCTGGTAGCCTCCAGGCTTGGCTGGACCTGAGATGTCCTGAAATCAGCATCAGAATGACAATGTTAGCGACTGTCAAGTCACAATGTTAGCAACTATTAAGTGATAATGTTAGCGACTATCAAGTGACAACAAAAGCAACTATATAGGTGACACGACAATGTTAGCGACTGTCAAATCACAGTGTTAGCAAACCTCAAATGGCAGCAAACCTCAAGTGAGAAAGTTAGCAAACCTCAAGTGAGAAAGTTAGCAAACCTCAAGTGAGAAAGTTAGCAAACCTCAAGTGAGAAAGTTAGCAAACCTCAAGTGAGGAAGTTAGCAAATCTCAAGTGAGAAAGTTAGCAAACCTCAAGTGAGAAAGTTAGCAAACCTCAAGTGAGAAAGTTAGCAACTCAAGTGAGAAAGTTAGCAAATCTCAAGTGAGAAAGTTAGCAAACCTCAAATGATTATACTGGTATTTATCAAATATAAAACGGGTAGCGGGGTAGGAGTATCCCTTATCAAAGGAGAAGTAAGGCGCCTCCTTCCCTCAGCTAGCCTACGGGACACCCTTGGGCAAGGTGGAGTACCCGTTTAGTCCCCCGATCCCCCTCTGCCGTGCGTCCACCTTGACGAGGTAGAGGGGCTTGAGCGTTCCAATGACCCCAAAAGCTATGCCGACGGTAGCACAGCTACTGGTAGGGTCACCCATGTCGGACAGGTCAAGGGAGAGGGACCAGACGAAGTGACGCACAAACCTGCTGCCTTGTAGGTAGACTGGGGACAGTCAAAGGCTAGGGAAAGCATCCCGAAAAATGCTTGTCGAAATCGGATGTACTGAGCCACAGGCTTGACAAAGAAGTGCAACGTAACTTTATCATTTCATGATGCCACAGATGAAAATTAATCGTTATGGTGCTAATACCGTGAAGTCCCATCAGGCGGTGATAGTGCCGGGCCCCCTGCCTCGAGGGGGTCCACCCATGACTACTGGTGGTCACCTTCCCCTGTGCTGTGGAGTCAAGGCACAGAGGAGTAGGTTAAGAGCTATTGACCAAACACCCCGGACTCTCAACATACTACAATGGAATGCCGAAGGAGTTTATAACAAGAAAGCCTCCCTAACACAGCGTCTTCATAAAGATAGAATAGATGTGGCATGCATTCAAGAGACACACCTCAACGCCAATCGCACATTTTCTGTCGAGGGATATCAGGCCACACGTTTCGACCGCGAAGGACACAAAGGAGGAGTTGTAATACTTACACGAAATACAATACCTTGCAGCGAAGTATCTGTGATCTCTGACAACCAAACGGAAATTATAGGTGTTGATATAATGATAAAGGACATGAAAATAAGAATTTACAATCTGTATAGCCCGGCAGATAAGGATCTTACACTCTCAAACATGGAAATAACTGACACAAATTGCATTGTTGTCGGAGACTTTAATAGCCGCTCAGAAAGATGGGGATACCCAGATACTGACAAAAGAGGAGATGAAGTGGAGGACTGGGAAATAGACTCAAATCTCCATCTACTCAACAAAGCGGATGACACACCGAGCTTCTACTCCAGAAGATGGATTACCACTTCTACTCCAGACTTAGCTTTCTGCACAGGAGACATCCTCCACAAAATCGATCGCCATGTGCTTGACCAATTAGCAGGTAGTGACCACAGACCAATCAAGCTTGTAATAAATATGGAGTATGTTCCACAGGAGCAAAAGCCTTTGCCTCGCTGGAATTACAAACGAGCAGATTGGGACAGATTTGCCATACTAACAGACAAATATTGTGAAAACATAAATACACGATATGGCAACATGAAGCAAATGGTGGAAAGTCTAAACAGAGCAATAATACAGGCGGCCACTGAGTCTATTCCAAGAGGAGCGAGGAAAAATTACAAACCATACTGGACTGAGGAACTACAAATTTTGGAGGACAAAGTTGAAGATGCTAGGAAGACCGCAGAGAGAGAACAAACAACTGAAGCGAACATCTCTCTCAAAGCCATCTCAGCAAAATATAAAAGAACAGTAAATCAAACAACAAGAGATTGTTGGAGGAAAAAAACAGAAAACCTGAATTTTGACAGGGATGGAAACAAACTATGGAAACTAGTGAAAGCCATGAACAATGAAGGACCTAGAAACAAACAAATAACAATTAAACAAGGAAATGCCTTGCTTACAGGAAAAAAGGCTGCAAATGCACTAATGGAACACTATGCCAGTGCAAACCACATTGATATTACAGCCGAACAGAAGAAAGCAATCAAAGATAAACAGATACATCATAGATATACAGAGACAGCAGCAGAATATATGATGGCAAATCTAACAATGGAAGAAATGGAACAGGCAATGAATACCCTAAAAAAGAAGACATCACCAGGAAAGGATGGAATCACAAATGAAATGCTAATAGGACTAGGCACTAAGGCAAAAAAGAAACTACTAGCAGTCCTAAATTACAGCTGGAAGAGGGGAATAGTCCCACAGGCATGGAAGGAAGCTATACTAATACCAGTCCCAAAGAAAGGAAAAGACCTGGAAGAACCAAATGGCTATCGACCTATCAGTCTTCTTAGCTGTGTAGGAAAATTAATGGAACGCATTATCAATGGCAGGCTAACATGGCATCTGGAAGAAAACCAACTCTTAACACCTCACCAAGCAGGATTCAGAAAGTACAGATCCACTGAAGATCAAATAACCTATATAGCTCAGGAAATAGAGGATGCCTTCCAAGAGAAAAAACACACACTAGCGGTCTGGGTAGATTTAGAAAAAGCATTTGATAAAGTATGGAAGGAAGGACTGAAAGTAAAACTGCAAAACATGCATGTTTGTGGGAAAATGTATAAATGGATCAGCCACTACCTTGAGAACAGAACTGCCAGGACAAAAGTACAAGGACAAACCAGCAAAATGATGCTGTTGGAGCAAGGTGTCCCCCAAGGAGGAGTTCTTTCACCAACATTATTCCTAGCATATATAAACGACATCACGGAAAATTTTCCAGCCAGAGTACACACATCATCCTTTGCAGATGACCTAGCCATATGGACATCTGAAGAATATATTAGTACAGCTAACAGCAGAATACAGCAAGCCCTATTAGCGCTAGAGGACTGGTCAAAATCATGGCTAGTGAAGATAAGTGAGGAGAAAACAACATGCACAGTAGTTCTCCCTCTCAACTAAAACTCAGCAACCTAAGCTGGTATTGAATGGAAAAATATTGCGCCATGAAGAAAATCCAAACTATCTAGGAGTCACCTTTGATCGTCGCCTGACATGGAAGACACAGGTTGAGAAAAATCGAACAAGAGCAAGGCAAAGAATGGCAATTATGAAAAAGCTTGCTGGTACAACGTGGGGAGCAGATGAGAAAGTTCTCAAGAAGTTATATACTGGACGGGTGAGGCCAGTACTGGAATATGGCATTGCAGCTTGGGCAACAGCAGCTAAGTCAAACTTTAACAAAATAAGCAGAGTCCAAAATCAAGGAATGCGAATCATAACTGGAAGCCTGAAGACAACGCCTATTAATGAACTAGAAAAGATCACTTGTTTACAACCAATGCAGGATAGAAGAGATAGCAGAGCCCAGCAACAAGCTGAAAAATTTAGAAGATTGACAGACCACCCTATGTATAAAAGGTTTAGTGGTTTTGGAAAGGGAAGACTGAAGCGTAGCAACTTTGTAGAAACTGCAAAACGAAAGATTAGGGCAGATCCCATACTTAACATATCAACAGTCAAACCCATTTACAATGCAGACAAGTTCCCAGCTTGGAGACAGCAGCTACTGCCTGAGATGATAGAAAACATTCCTGGTATTGAGAAAAAGAACACTCAGCATGAAACCGAAAGAAGAGAAATAACCCTAAACTACATAAAAGAACATTACCCAAGCAGCAATTGGACCCATGCATATACAGATGGATCAGCCAAAAATTCAGTAGAGAATGGAGGAGGAGGAATTCTCCTAAATTTAAAAAATGGAGTGAAAAAAACACACACAGTGGCAACTGGAAAGTTTTCAAGTAACTTCAAAGCGGAGGTAGAGGCTCTGAAAACTGCAGCAGAAATGCTCTTGATGGAGGAAAATAAAGAGACGCAAATAGCTATCTTTACAGATGCAAAGTCAGCTGTCTCAATACTGAAGAGCAATTACAGCACAGAAATAGCTGACCTAAGAGCAGCACTCCATGGTCTATGCCAGAAATCCAAAAAAGTTGTAATACAGTGGATACCATCACATTGCAGTATACCTGGAAATGAAGAGGCTGACAGACTGGCAAAAGAGGGCGGACGACTACCACAGCCTGACATAGACATAACCTATAACGAGGCAAAGAGGTTGATAAAAAGCACTTATAGAACCAAATGGGAATCAGAGCATCCAGGTCACCAGAAGGATGATGCATATTACAAACTCGACCGAAGAGAACAAGTAGCAATCTTCAGACTCCGCACAGGACATAACAGGCTGAAATACCACTTGTTCAATAAACTAAAGATAGGAGATACCGATGAATGCAATTGTGGAACTGGTAAAATGACAGCTAAACATTTGCTGCAGGAGTGCCCAATATATGCAGAACAGAGAAAGATATTTTGGCCCGCACCTGCTTCATTTGAGGACAAGCTCTATGGAGATATCAACAAGCTCAAGTTGACTGCAGCTTACTTTAACTACATTCAGGTTGACATTTAAAGGTGCATGAAGAAGTATTTAGACTGCCGCACTTCATACCACAGGTATGTCGGTTACAAAAGCGCCCCAGAGGCATGAAATGGAATATTGCTTGGATAGCAAATCCATTACGTGGAAAGTCCGAACCAAAAGCTCACTGTGTGGGCTTCATAAAAGGTGGAAAAAGTGTCCCAGTGGCACGAAATGGAATATTGCTTGGATAGCAAATCCATTATGTGGAAAGTCCGAATCGAAAGCACACTGTGTGGGCTTCATAAAAGGTGGAAAAAGTGTCCTAGTGGCACGAAATGGAATATTGCTTGGATAGCAAATCCATTATGTGGAAAGTCCGAATCGAAAGCTCACTGTGTGGATGTCATCTGCAGACTGCATACTTCTGGTTTCCGGAAGAACAGCCTATGGTGAATGGAAGGCCCAATATATGGAAGTGAGGCTAAGCAGCCATGTGCAGGACGTGACGATTCCTTGGGTGAGCCCAGTACCAGAGCGCTGTGTGTTGGCTCTGCAAGTATGGAAGCCTCCTTGGATGGCGGGGAATGCCCATGGTCTGCCCCTGCCTTCCCTTGAGGGCTGACCAGGATGTCTTTGGCTGTTCTATATGGGCCAGCTGGGATGGGGGATAACACCACAACAGTGAGAGCCAAACGTCCTAAGAAACCCCCGGGAAGGTTAACCCGGTCAACAAATGCCCGCAGAAGTCGGATGTGTTGGCCTAACGGCGCAAGAACGCAGCTCTGCTGTGGACAGGCACAACGCAATCACGTCCGAAAAAAAACTCCGGATGAACGAAGAAGAAGAAGCCCCCCGATCAGGGTTACGCTCCCGGGTAGGTGGAACCCGTTAGCTTTGGACAGCAATCCATTTAGCCCTTTACAAGGCACATCGTCCGATTCCGGCCGGTGTGATAAAACGCTCACAGCGGCCGATTCCGGCTTTGAATACTAGTCATTTTAAAAACGCGATCTCGCGAATTTCCGAGACTTCCTGTTCCTTTCTACCAGTCTTGCTGATAGAGTGAAAGCGTGGGTAACGTTTGCAAGTGTTTTCATTAAATTTGATCAGATTGTTCATTAGTTTTCGGGATTTTTGTGCGTTGTTAATGAAAATGGATTTCCTCAATTCTTCAAGCGATAGCGGCGAGTTCGAAGGGTTCAATTTAAGTGACATTGAAACGCACGAAAGTGACGATGAATCGGAGTTAGATCTCAGTGATATCAGCGTGTGTAGCGTGCACACTTCAGATCTTTCAGACTTTGAAGAAAGTGAATCTGATTCAGAAAATGTCGCTGAAGAAAGTCGGGCGGGGCCGTCTCGCGACGCAAACGGTTGGAGCACCACAACAACAACACTGAATATCGAAGAATTTAGTGAAGAAACTGGCGTCAACTTATCAATAACAACTGACGATCGTTCTCAGCGTGCATTCTTTCTTCAACTCTTCGAGGAACAAACGTTTCAAATGATTGCCGATCAAACAAATACGTATGCTAGGCGAAAGATCGAGCGAGTAGGTGATCGAGGCTGGGTTCCAACCAATGCAACCGAAATGCAGGCCTATTTTGGTCTCCTCATTTTATTGGGGATCTACAAACCTCCTCGTTTGGAATTGTGCTGGTCTACAGATATTATGTTGGGAATGCCAGGTGTGAAGAATGTGATGCCGCTCAAGAGATTCAAGAAGCTGGAGCAGTATTTACATGTGGCTGACAACAACACAGCTGACGCCAGTGACCGCCTCCACAAAATTCGGCCTCTCATTGACATGGCTAATAGGACTTTCTTACAACATTACAAACCTAAGAAAGAAATTGCCATTGATGAGGCAATGGTGCCATTCAAAGGCAGGAATGCACTAAAACAGTATCTACCAGCCAAGCCAACAAAATGGGGAATGAAAGTTTGGTGTGCTTGCGAGTCAGCAACTGGTTACCTCCTCCAGTTTTCTGTTTACCGTGGCAAAATAGATGGTGCCATTCAGCATGGACTGGGCCATGATGTAGTGATGCAGCTTGCTGCCCCCTTTTTGGGGAAGTATCATCACCTCTATTTTGATAACTTTTTTTCGTCAGTTGCGCTTTTTACTAACCTTCTCCAAGTGAAAACTTATGCGGCAGCAACAGTAAGAAAGAACCGGAAAGATCTGCCTCTGGCATTCAGAGAAAAAAGAAAAATGAAGCAAGGGGACCATCAAGTCTTCCAGAAAGAGGATCTGCTTGCTACTGTGTGGCATGATAAAAGGGATGTCTTCATGCTCTCCAACAATACCTCACACACATTGACCACTGTTGAGCGATGGGACCGGCACACTCGCACCAGAAAGCCTGTGTCCTGCCCTGCTGTCATCAAACTCTACAACCAATGCATGGGAGGGGTGGACAAGGCAGATCAAATGAGGGGGTATTACTCTACACTGAAGAAGAGCAGAAAATACTGGCGCTACCTCGTCAGTTTTGTCTTTGATTCATGCATAAACAATGCATTCATCCTGTTCGAGCAGTCCACAGCAAAGCCCAGCAAACGCTACGCCCTTCTGGACTTCCGTCTGGATTTATGCTAAGCAACTAATCGCAGGATTCTCCAGCAGGAAGAGGGCTGCAGCAAAGAGGAAAGGCCAAGCAGTAGCTCCAGAAAGTGTCCACAACCACAAGCTCATGAGGTTTGAGGGCAGGAAGAAAGCCTGTGTGGCGTGCAGTCACGCCAAACGTCGTACCCCTGCAGGACGAACCATTGAAAGTTCGTATGGCTGTGATGTGTGCCAAGTGAACTACTGCAAGGACACTTGTTTTCCCCAGCATCTTGGAGCCCAGTGAGCAGTTGGCAGTGTTTGTACATAGTGTATATATGACTGACACTCACAAATAATGTGTTATATTTTGTAAATATTTGTGTTCATATGTGGATTATACCAACAAGACTGGATTATTCATATGACATGTGAGTACAATTATTAATCTGCATGCATTTCTTTTCATTTTGCTCTTTATTTCACTAAAATCCATTCACTAACAACTTAGTTATGATCTTTTTACTAACATGACCTAAAATCTGACTAAAACCCTCAAAAATCTTGCCCGTTTAGAGTTAGAAATTGGAAAAACCTGTGCCCTGTAAAGGGTTAGGAGACGGAAAACTCCAAATATAAACCCCCAAGTTCAAGGTGGACCAGCGTGCTGAGGAACTGGATGGCCATGGGTTAACTGGTTGTGAACGTTGGACGTCTGACAGGCGTGCGGGGCGGCACCAGGCGTATGGACTCCTGCGGAACATCACCTGCCTCTTCCCTAGCAAGCAGGCAATGCTAGGGTGACCGTTTATTTCCTGCAATACCCAAACTTTGCCTATGGATTTATTTAAACATGGGAATCGTTGCCGGAGCTACGGAGCATGTGCTCTGTGCTTGACACATCCCTCAGACGCTAGCGAAGAGAGAGTGAGGAGGAGAAGATGAGGAAATGGTGTGAGACGACGGCATAGAAATAGGAGGGCAGGCGTCAGGAGAACAAGACGAAAAGTGGAGAGACTAGGTTTCAACTATGTAAGAGTGGGATACTGGGATTGCCGCAGCGCCAGACAGAGAGGTCCTGTATTGGAGAGACTAATATATGATTTTGACGTCCTCATGCTCCAGGAGCTAAATACAGACAAATACCATTGCCCTGGGTACGCCAGTTATATAAACCCTACTGGGCAGAAGAGACATGGACAAGGTCTGCTGGTGAAGGAAGGAGTGAAGCATGTGGTACTCGACTTGAGCCAGTGGAATCACAGTGCAAGAGAGGTCCAGGGTATACAAATGGAGATTGGTGGCTTAAGTTGGAACATCATAAATGTATATGCCACAGTGGACTGTTTTGTCAGAAAGGAACATTGGGACTGGCTTAAGGAACTGGAGGAATTACCAGGTGATAGGCTACTCATATGTGGAGACTTCAATGCAAGGAACAGAGATTGGGACAGTAGTGGAGAAAATCGACAGGGAATTGCCCTGGCAGATGCCATGGTGGACTCCGATGTGGTCTGCATAAATGATGGTAGGCCGACAAGAATGGCAATGAGGCCTGGCGATGCAGACACAGCTATTGACTTGGCACTTGTCTCCCAGTCATCAGTCCTTGATGTAAAGTGGACTGTTTTGAATGACCATGGGAGTGATCACATGCCATGCTCAGTCCTGATCTCTAAACCCAGGAAAGTTAAAGCTGGGAGAGCACGCAAGACCTTCCGGTATGAGTGGACCGATTGCCTTCTTGGACGCCTCAGACAAGGGGCATGCAACAGGAGTGTTAAAACTCCCTTTTTGCAGCCCCCATGGTGGACCCCAGAAGTAGACCATGCTTGGAAAGCAAAGAGAGTTACAGTGAAGCAGCTAAAGAAAGTGCGACAGACACTTCGAAGCTCACGAGAGGAAGTGGACACAGCGGAAAATGTCAAGAAAGACAAGGTGGAGGTTTTCAAGCGCTGTGCTGCAGAGGCCAAAAAGGCAAAATGGGAATGTTTCATGAAGGAGATTGGAGGGGATAAAACACTGCAAAAATTCTGGAAACTGCACAGCCAAATGCAGAGAAAAGATCGGCCGATGACAGTGGGAACAATCTATAGAGATGATGGTGTGCGCGTGACAACAGACAAAGAGAAAGGAGAGGCGTTTCTTCAGAGATTTTTAGAGCAGACCAATCATAATGATGCGGACACCAGGGATGCAGTTAGAGAGTAGCTATCTGGCACCACGAAGAATATGCAGTATGAAGACATCATACGGGTGGAAGATGTTAAACACATTTTGAAAAAGGCAAAAGACATGGCACCAGGGCCCGATGGGGTCAGGTATGGCCACATGAAGGGTTTGAGCGAAGCAGATTGGAGGAGATGACCGACTGCTTTAACCAGAGCATTAGGACAGCATCAGTACCGCAGGATTGGGTGCACAGCTATCTCATCCCTCTTCCAAAACTATTCAAGGATCAGTCAAAGCTTAGCGGCTTCAGGATCATCACACTTCGAAATACATTTGGGAAGTTTTTAGAGAAGATAGTCGCTGTCAAGCTGCAATAGTTTTTGGAAAGCGGGAAGCTTCTTCCAAGAGGCCTGGGGAGCTACAGGCCAGGAAAAGATACCTGGTTAAATGTAGCCACTTTTGCCTTTGATGTTTATGAGGGGTTCCAGAGTAGACAGGAAACGATGGCGGTAGCGCTTGATCTCGAGGATGCGTACAATAGAGTTCGATATGATATTTTGATGACCGCACTGATGGAGCTGGTTGGTGAACTGGATAGCAGCCGTCCTGCACTCTCGTCGGGTTGCTCTCCTTCTGGGCGCATGGACCTCAGAGCAACATATGTTACCCCCGGGAGTGCCACAGGGATCTGCAGTCTCACCGGTGCTCTTTAATGTGTATACGAGCAAGATTGCAAATCTAGAAGCACCAGGGGTTGGAAGGATACTAACATTTGCAGATGATATTCTTGCATGTAGGCAGGGGAGAGATAGGGAGCAAACAGCCCAGGAGTTACAGGTGACAGTAGATAAAGTGATTGACTGGTGCACAGAAATGAGTGCTGTCATCCACCCGGAAAAGGCGGCTGTTTTGTGGTGCTCTCTGGACAACAGGATTGTAAGAGCTGATGTCCCAAGCCTCGTGATGGATGGTAGAAATGTCAGCAGAGAGAACAAACTGAAGTATCTGGGGATCACATTTGACAGGAGCCTATCCTTCAAGGACCATGTGGAGACGGTCGTGACAAGATCTCAAAAGGGACTCAGATGCACTTAAAACTATGGCTGCAATGGACATAGAGCAGAGAATGCTTTTCACACTATACCAGCACTTGATCCTCTCAGTAATTGATTATGGATTAGGTCTGCTCACTGTCTCAGAGAGTCAGCTGGTGAAGTTAGAGCGCATACAGAACGAAGGTATGCGGGTCATTCTGGGATGAACTAGAGACACCCCAGCAGTGTGTATGCGTTACATCCTTGGTCTGCCGACTGTTGCTGGTAGGCTCAAGGTGATGCAGGCGAAGGCATACCTCAGAGTAGCTGCAGACACAGACCACCCACTGCATGAGGCGCTGGACGCAGTTAAGGGTCAGCGACTGATAAGAGGGAAATCATGGATGGCTCAGGCGGAGGATACGATCAGACAGGTGTGCCCCTTGGAGAACATTAGGCGTGGAGAGGAGTGGGTCAGAGTGCCAGCGGAGCAGTCAGACTTGTGCAGAGTTATAATCACATTAAGCCGGGAGTGCAGGGAGTGGCCAGCAGGGGCCACGGAAGTGGAAATCCAGCAACTAATTCAGGACAATGCTCACTCGAGTGATGTGATTATCTACACAGATGGTTCGGTGTCAAGAGGTGAGAGAAGTGGCTGGGGGTTCATAGCCAAAGCTAATGGTCGATGTTTGGGGCAGGAGAGCCTGGCATATGATACCACAACATCCAGCTTAAGAATGGAAGGTGGAGGCAGTCACTGCGGCTCTCCGCTGGATGGAGAATACTGACACACACACACATCGTGATTGTAACTGACTCAGAAAGCATGCTGACGAGGGTGAGGACGGGCAGACTTCGTGCGGAGTGGCTTGCTTCGCTTCGGAGGTCACGGGTGACAAGCATCGCCTGGATCTTTTCTCCGGGGCATGCCGGTGTGCTGGGAAATGAACAGGCGGACAGATTGGCTGGCTCTGCAGAACTTGGTGGAGTATTGATACATGACAAGGCAGACGTGGTTGCGGCCTTGTGGGAGCACGTGCACACTTCGGAGGAGCAAATGGATTACCATGGTCTGGCAAGAATGAGACAACTAGGGGTGACGAAGGGATCTGGCCGACGCTCAACGCTCAGAGGAAAGGCGAGACGGACTTATAATCAGATTGCTACTGGTACTATTAGTCTTGGAACTCTTCGCTGGCTGCTGAGGATGGGGACGGAGCACTTATGGGAATGCCCCGAATGCTGTGATGTCGATTCCTAAATCAATCAATCAAATATAAAACAAATATGATTCCCTTGACGAAGCCTGGCAAAGACCAAAAATTCAGGGATATCGGGTAATAACCATGCAGAATACAATAGGCAAGCTGCTGGAGAAGTTAATTGCCAGGAAAATATCAAGCCAGCTAGAGAGGCAAGGTGTTTTCCCACCTACCCTGGGAGGGTACCATCCAAACAAAGAAACCTGGACCAATGCAGCATTGAGGATGCGTACAACAGAGTACCATTGGATTTTCTAATGCTTCAGCTTCTTGAACTCAAAACAAGTCCGTTCCTCCTTTGTTGGATCGCTGCAGCCCTCCTCCAACAGAAAGTAGTTTTTAGATGTGGCAGTTGGACTTCTGAACCAACAACAATATATCCTGGCCTGCCACAGGGATCACCATCTCCGGTGCTGTTCAACGCCTACACAGTGAGAATCACCAGTGAGCAGATCAGAGGACCGGGGAGGACATTGTCATATGCCAACGATGTTTTAGTCTATCATCAGGGTAAGGATAGAGATAGAGTTGCTGTGGAACTACAAACCGAACTCTTGGTGTGCGGATTCTGGGGCAATGGTCAACCCAACAAAGACAACAGTGACATGGTTCTCTTTGAATAACCATATTGTCAACACTCCAACACCAACTGTAAATCTGTGTTCAGAGACTGGAAAGAACGAAGGCAATGAATTACCTGGGGATATGTCTTGATCGAAGACTTGCTTATAATGAGCACATAGACAAAGTGACCTAGTGTCAGGTCTTAGTCAGATATGACTGAGTTACCGTAATGACAGCAGACGGTACTACCTGCTTTCTGTTAGCGCCAAACGTTGGGCGGCGCTTATCAAACCCGACACCCCACATTGTGCCAACAGCTTCAGACGGAAGAGCGCAATTGGGAGGGTACAAGCCTTATCCTAGCGAGGAAATGCAACCTAAAGACAAAATATCATGGCAGGGCAGACCAGTCCCTAAGCCTTGGTTGGCAGCTGGTCTAGGATAAAAACTCCGACAGGCAGACAGTTAGAGCATTGCTTTGCTGATCCAGCAGCTTCTGCAGCCTGTCTTGTACCAGATGTAGAGGTGTTACCATTCCTCTGGAGTGAACTAGGCAGGCCGAGAGAGGGATCATGCTGCATTGGCAACACATGGTCTCTATATTTTAGCCCAGGCATCAGATAAGTCACACACTCAGCTTGTGAGACGTAAGATGGTGCATGATGGTAGAAATGACCATGTGTTCACGTGCATCCACTGTGGACGAACATCTACAGCGTGAATTGGCCATATCAGTCACATTCGTTATCGCATTGGGTTGTAGTTATTGCCTTTTTGAAGCACAAACTATCGTCTGTCAAGACGGCAAGGTGCCAATGAGACCAAGTGATAACAAAGGCCAAGCGGGATTTGGCTGCGATGCAGGTGATGGCGGCAGCAAACTGTGAGCAGCGCCATCTATGTCTTCTTTACAAGGGTCTGGTCATTTCTGTTTTGAAGTATGCGATGGCGATCCTGACTCTCAGCTGTAAGCAGATGGAAAGCATACAGAACCAAGCTATACGTATTATTCTTGGATGTACAAGAGATACAGCATGCAGGGTGATGCGCTAACTTCTTGATTTTCCAACCATGAGGGACAGAATACAAATTTGCCAAGCACATACCTATCTCAGAGTCAACGCAAACACACAACATCCACTGCATAGCGAGATTAAGAAGGTAATGGGCAGCAGGTTAAAAAGAGGAATGTCATGAATGATTCAAGCTGAAGACATTCTTCAAAAGGCGTGTTCACTTGAGGACTTAGAACCTGGCGAAGAGTGGGTACAATGGCCAACTGATTTCTGTATGTCCTTGTCAGTTTGCATCCAGACAAGAAAATCTGTTTATCTCCCCTTACTGTCCTCTTTTTTTTAATCACTATCTGGTACCATCATCCCCACCTGTCATCTATTTATTTATCACTGTCAAGTACCATCTCTCCCTACTGTGTGCTATTTATTTATCACTGTCAAGTACCATCTCTCCCTACTGTGTGCTATTTATTTATCACTGTCTAGTCCCATCTCTCCCTAATGTCTGCTATTTATTTATCACTGTCTAGTCCCATCTCTCCCTAATGTCTGCTATTTATTTATCACTGTCTAGTCCCATCTCTCCCTAATGTCTGCTATTTATTTATCACTGTCTAGTCCCATCTCTCCCTAATGTCTGCTATTTATTTATCACTGTATAGTACCATCATCCCCACCTGTCATCTATTTATTTATCACCGTCAAGTACCATCTCTCCCTACTGTGTGCTATTTATTTATCACCGTCAAGTACCATCTCTCCCTACTGTGTGCTATTTATTTATCACTGTCAAGTACCATCTCTCCCTACTGTGTGCTATTTATTTATCACTGTCAAGTACCATCTCTCCCTACTGTGTGCTATTTATTTATCACTGTCAAGTACCATCTCTCCCTACTGTGTGCTATTTATTTATCACTGTCAAGTACCATCTCTCCCTACTGTGTGCTATTTATTTATCACTGTCAAGTACCAATCTCTCCCTACTGTGTGCTATTTATTTATCACTGTCAAGTACCATCTCTCCCTACTGTGTGCTATTTATTTATCACTGTCAAGTACCATCTCTCCCTACTGTGTGCTATTTATTTATCACTGTCAAGTACCATCTCTCCCTACTGTGTGCTATTTATTTATCACTGTCAAGTACCATCTCTCCCTACTGTGTGCTATTTATTTATCACTGTCAAGTACCATCTCTCCCTACTGTGTGCTATTAATTTATCACTGTATAGTACCATCTCTCCCTACTGTGTGCTATTTATTTATCACTGTCAAGTACCATCTCTCCCTACTGTGTGCTATTTATTTATCACTGTATAGTACCATCTCTCCCTACCGTGTGCTATTTATTTATCACTGTCAAGTACCATCTCTCCCTACTGTGTGCTATTTATTTATCACTGTCAAGTACCATCTCTCCCTACTGTGTGCTATTTATTTATCACTGTCAAGTACCATCTTCTCCCTACTGTGTGCTATTTATTTATCACTGTCAAGTACCATCTCTCCCTACTGTGTGCTATTTATTTATCACTGTCAAGTACCATCTCTCCCTACTGTGTGCTATTTTATTTATCACTGTCAAGTACCATCTCTCCCTACTGTGTGCTATTTATTTATCACTGTCAAGTACCATCTCTCCCTACTGTGTGCTATTTATTTATCACTGTATAGTACCATCTCTCCCTACCGTTGTGCTATTTATTTATCACTGTCAAGTACCATCTCTCCCTACTGTGTGCTATTTATTTATCACTGTCAAGTACCATCTCTCCCTACTGTGTGCTATTTATTTATCACTGTCAAGTACATCTCTCCCTACTGTGTGCTATTTATTTATCACTGTCAAGTACCATCTCTCCCTACTGTGTGCTATTTATTTATCACTGTCAAGTACCATCTCTCCCTACTGTGTGCTATTTATTTATCACTGTCTAGTACCATCATCCCCACCTGTCATCTATTTATTTATCACTGTCAAGTACCATCTCTCCCTACTGTGTGCTATTTATTTATCACTGTCAAGTACCATCTCTCCCTACTGTGTGCTATTTATTTATCACTGTCAAGTACCATCTCTCCCTACTGTGTGCTATTTATTTATCACTGTCAAGTACCATCTCTCCCTACTGTGTGCTATTTATTTATCACTGTCAAGTACCATCTCTCCCTACTGTGTGCTATTTATTTATCACTGTATAGTACCATCTCTCCCTACCGTGTGCTATTTATTTATCACTGTCAAGTACCATCTCCCCCTACTGTGTGCTATTTATTTATCACTGTCAAGTACCATCTCTCCCTACTGTGTGCTATTATTTATCACTGTCAAGTACCATCTCTCCCTACTGTGTGCTATTTATTTATCACTGTCAAGTACCATCTCTCCCTACTGTGTGCTATTTATTTATCACTGTATAGTACCATCTCTCCCTACCGTGTGCTATTTATTTATCACTGTCAAGTACCATCTCTCCCTACTGTGTGCTATTTATTTATCACTGTCAAGTACCATCTCTCCCTACTGTGTGCTATTTATTTATCACTGTCAAGTACCATCTCTCCCTACTGTGTGCTATTTATTTATCACTGTCAAGTACCATTCTCCCTACTGTGTGCTATTTATTTATCACTGTCAAGTACCATCTCTCCCTACTGTGTGCTATTTATTTATCACTGTCAAGTACCATCTCTCCCTACTGTGTGCTATTTATTTATCACTGTCAAGTACCATCTCTCCCTACTGTGTGCTATTTATTTATCACTGTCAAGTACCATCTCTCCCTACTGTGTGCTATTATTTATCACTGTCAAGTACCATCTCTCCCTACTGTGTGCTATTTATTTATCACTGTCAAGTACCATCTCTCCCTACTGTGTGCTATTTATTTATCACTGTCAAGTACCATCTCTCCCTACTGTGTGCTATTTATTTATCACTGTCAAGTACCATCTCTCCCTACTGTGTGCTATTTATTTATCACTGTCAAGTACCATCTCTCCCTACTGTGTGCTATTTATTTATCACTGTCAAGTACCATCTCTCCCTACTGTGTGCTATTTATTTATCACTGTCAAGTACCATCTCTCCCTACTGTGTGCTATTTATTTATCACTGTCAAGTACCATCTCTCCCTACTGTGTGCTATTTATTTATCACTGTCAAGTACCATCTCTCCCTACTGTGTGCTTTTATTTATCACTGTCAAGTACCATCTCTCCCTACTGTGTGCTATTTATTTATCACTGTCAAGTACCATCTCTCCCTACTGTGTGCTATTTATTTATCACTGTCAAGTACCATCTCTCCCTACTGTGTGCTATTTATTTATCACTGTCAAGTACCATCTCTCCCTACTGTGTGCTATTTATTTATCACTGTATAGTACCATCTCTCCCTACTGTGTGCTATTTATTTATCACTGTCTAGTGACAACAGTATGAACATAAAAATCATATAAGTCTGACAAGTATTGTAAACAGAATCATCGTATTCCGTGTACACAGAATGTGTTAATATGCGAAGTGTGAAGACAAGAAGAAAGAAGATTGAACAACACTCACAATCTTCCCTGTATCAACATGTGAAGTGAGAAGACAAGAAGAAAGAAGATTGAACAACACTCACAATCTTCCCTGTATCAACATGTGAAGTGAGAAGACAAGAAGAAAGAAGGCTGGACAACAATCACAATCTTCCCTGTATCAACATGTGAAGTGTGAAGACAAGAAGAAAGAAGACTGGATGACACTCACAATCTTCCTTGTATCAACATGTGAAATGAGAAGACAATAAGAAAGAAGATGGGACAACACTCACAATCTTCCTTGTATCAACATGTGAAGTGAGAAGACAAGAAGAAAGAAGACTGGATGACACTCACAATCTTCCTTGTATCAACATGTGAAGTGAGAAGACAATAAGAAAGAAGATGGGACAACACTCACAATCTTCCTTGTATCAACATGTGAAGTGTGAAGACAATAAGAAAGAAGATGGGACAACACTCACAATCTTCCTTGTATCAACATATGAAGTGAGAAGACAAGAAGAAAGAAGACTGGACAACACTCACAATCTTCCTTGTATCAACATGTGAAGTGAGAAGACAAGAAGAAAGAAGACTGGACAACACTCACAATCTTCCTTGTATCAACATGTGAAGTGAGAAGACAATAAGAAAGAAGATGGGACAACACTTACAATCTTCCTTGTATCAACATGTGAAGTGAGAAGACAAGAAGAAAGAAGACTGGACAACACTCACAATCTTCCTTGTATCAACATGTGAAGTGAGAAGACAATAAGAAAGAAGACTGGACAACACTCACAATCTTCCTTGTATCAACATGTGAAGTGAGAAGACAAGAAGAAAGAAGACTGGACAACACTCACAATCTTCCTTGTATCAACATGTGAAGTGAGAAGACAATAAGAAAGAAGATGGAACAACACTCACAATCTTCCCTGTATCAACATGTGAAGTGAGAAGACAAGAAGAAAGAAGACTGGACAACACTCACAATCTTCCTTGTATCAACATGTGAAGTGAGTGAAGACAAGAAGAAAGAAGACTTGGACAACACTCACAATCTTCCTTGTATCAACATGTGAAGTGAGGAAAAACAAGAAGAAAGAAGACTGGACAACACTCACAATCTTCCTTGTATCAACATGTGAAGTGAGAAGACAAAAGAAAGAAGATGGACAACACTCACAATCTTCCTGTATCAACATGTGAAGTGAGAAGACAAAAGAAAGAAGATGGGACAACACTCACAATCTTCCTTGTATCAAAATGTGAAGTGGAAGACAAAAGAAAGAAGATGGGGCAACACTCACAATCTTCCTTGTATCAACATGTGAAGTGGAAGACAAAAGAAAGAAGATGGACAACACTCACAATCTTCCTTGTATCAACATGTGAAGTGAGAAGACAAGAAGAAAGAAGATGGACAACACTCACAATCTTCCTTGTATCAACATGTGAAGTGAGAAGACAAAAGAAAGAAGACTGGACAACACTCACAATCTTCCTTGTATCAACATGTGAAGTGAGAAGACAATAAGAAAGAGACTGGACAACACTCACAATCTTCCTTGTTATCAACATGTGAAGTGAGAAGACAATAAGGAAAGAAGACTGGAAACACTCCACAATCTTCCTTGTATCAACATGTGAAGTGAAACTCCCTGGTTCTAACACTCACAATCTTCCTGTATCAACATGTGAAGTGCGAAGACAAGGAAGACAAGAATAGGACTGGACAACACCTCACAATCTTTCCTTGTATCAACATGTGAAGTTAGAAGACAAGAAGAAGAAGACTGGACAACACTCACAATCTTTCCCTGTATCAACATGTGAAGTGAGAAGACAAGAAGAAAGAAGACTGGACAACACTCACAATCTTCCTGTCCATCTTGGACTTGATATCACGGGCCAGGGTAAAGAAGGCATCCTCCACGTTAATGCTGGCTTTAGCACTGGTCTCCATAAACTTGATACCGTGTTCGATGGCAAGCTGGTGGAACAGACAACAACATAACATGTGTCAGCTGATGTGTTTTGCAAACATCAACATAACTTGTATAATCTGATGGTATCACAAACATCAACATAACTTGTATAATCTGATGGTATCACAAACATCAACATAACTTGTATAATCTGATGGTATCACAAACATCAACATAACTTGTATAATCTGATGGTATCACAAACATCAACATAACATGTACAATCTGATGGTATCACAAACATCAACATAACTTGTACAATCTGATGGTATCACAAACATCAACATAACTTGCAAAATCTGATGGTATCACAAACATCAACATAACATGTATAATCTGATGGTATCACAAACATCAACATAACATGTATAATCTGATGGTATCACAAACATCAACATAACTTGTATAATCTGATGGTATCACAAACATCAACACAACTTGTATAATCTGATGGTATCACAAACATCAACATAACTTGTATAATCTGATGGTATCACAAACATCAACATAACTTGTATAATCTGATGGTATCACAAACATCAACATAACTTGTATAATCTGATGGTATCACAAACATCAACATAACTTGTATAATCTGATGGTATCACAAACATCAACATAACTTGTATAATCTGATGGTATCACAGACAATCAACATAACATGTACAATCTGATGGTATCACAGACATCAACATAACTTGTATAATCTGATGGTATCACAGACAATCAACATAACTTGTATAATCTGATGGTATCACAAACATCAACATAACTTGTATAATCTGATGGTATCACAAACATCAACATAACTTGTATAATCTGATAGTATCACAGACAATCAACATAACTTGTATAATCTGATAGTATCACAAACATCAACATAACTTGTACAATCTGATGGTATCAAAACATCAACATAACATGTATAATCTGATGGTATCACAGACAGGTAACAATGTAGACAACAGACAAACAAGTTCAGGTAGCAAAGTTAGAGGAACAGAAAGAGATAAAATAATAATAGAAAAAGCAAGAGGAGACGTTATAGCACTTGCAAATGTGTGGACACAGAATCAATGAAACCTGGAACCAAACTGAGAATATTCAACTCTAGCACAAAATTAGGACGGCTGTGTCAACGATCTACCCACAGGGGTTTAGAGAGTTAAGACGGAGCTATACAGACAATACTAGACAGGAGAGACACAGGCACTATATTTAGCTTGATAACAGGACACAAGTGTGTCAACGACGAGAGCATTAAGTGCGTATGAGCGAGAGTCTAGGAAACTCGCCTCTCGGCGAGTAACTGGGGAATACCAGTTACAGTAGTGAACTGACCAAGCGTGCTGGGACTCTATGCATGCAGAACTCGTCAGCGCACGCAGGACTGAATGTCCGAAGTTGAACGCGCAACTAGAAGCGTGCCTCAGACGGGGGACAAGGACTGAGAGAGAATAGACGTGTTCGCTAGGAACCATATGTAGTTTATGGGCAATGGTGTTAGCTAGACCTTAGATTCCAATTAGTGTATAGTATCATTATTTCCACCTCTTCATTGCATCTGTGAAACATACCATGTTGTTGATTATCAATGAAGTAATCCGCTCGCCGAGCTTGTGTGTCATAAGCTCTAAATAAAAATGTATCCTTTTGCAAACCACACGAGTTATTGATTCGTGTTGTGCAAAAGTAGGGAGTCCTGAATAACCTGTCGCAAGTAGGTTGTTGACACGGCTGTAAGATCTGAAACATGAAGAATTACCACACCAATGAACTAGACCTGTTCATAAATTGTTGACTGCACAGAACAGAAGAGTATGATAGAATGACCAAGGTGGAGCTCATGGAGCCAACTAAATCAATCCCAGTGAATCAAATATTGTTGCTGGATGGGACACATGTTTAAAACACCTGTTGAAAGGATAGCTAGAAGATGCTTACTATGGAACCCACATGGGAACAGAAATAGAGGAAGACTACAAACACACAGAGACGTAGAGATTGACATCTATACTATAGGGATGACATGGGGACTGGCATCTATGCTATATGGATGACATAGGGGACTGACATCTATACTATAGGGATGACATGGGGGACTGACATCTATACTATAGGGATGACATGGGGGACTGGCATCTATACTATAGGGATGACATGGGGGACTGACATCTATACTATAGGGATGACATAGGGGACTGGCATCTATACTATAGGGATGACATGGAGACTGGCATCTATACTATAGGGATGACATGGGGGACTGACATCTATACTATAGGGATGACATAGGGGACTGGCATCTATACTATAGGGATGACATGGAGACTGGCATCTATACTATAGGGATGACATGGGGGACTGACATCTATACTATAGGGATGACATAGGAGACTGGCATCTATACTATAGGGATGACATGGGGGACTGGCATCTATACTATAGGGATGACATGGGGGACTGGCATCTATACTATAGGGATGACATGGGGGACTGACATCTATACTATAGGGATGACATAGGGGACTGGCATCTATACTATAGGGATGACATGGGGGACTGGCATCTATACTATAGGGATGACATGGGGGACTGGCATCTATACTATAGGGATGACATGGGGGACAGACATCTATACTATAGGGATGACATAGGGGACTGGCATCTATACTATAGGGATGACATGGGGGACTGGCATCCTATACTGTAGGGATGACATGGGGACTGGCATCTATACTGTAGGGATGACATGGGGACTGGCATCTATACTGTAGGGATGACATGGAGACTGGCATCTATACTATAGGGATGACATGGAGACTGGCATCTATACTATAGGGATGACATGGAGACTGGCATCTATACTATAGGGATGACATGGGGGACTGGCATCTATACTATAGGGATGACATGGGGGACTGGCATCTATACTATAGGGATGACATGGGGGACTGGCATCTATACTATAGGGATGACATGGGGACTGGCATCTATACTATAGGGATGACATGGGGGACTGACATCTATACTATAGGGATGACATAGGGGACTGGCATCTATACTATAGGGATGACATGGGGGACTGGCATCTATACTGTAGGGATGACATGGGGACTGGCATCTATACTGTAGGGATGACATGGGGACTGGCATCTATACTGTAGGGATGACATGGAGACTGGCATCTATACTATAGGGATGACATGGAGACTGGCATCTATACTATAGGGATGACATGGAGACTGGCATCTATACTATAGGGATGACATGGGGGACTGGCATCTATACTATAGGGATGACATGGAGACTGGCATCTATACTATAGGGATGACATGGAGACTGGCATCTATACTATAGGGATGACATAGGGGACTGGCATCTATACTATAGGGATGACATGGGAGATTGACATCTATACTATAGGGATGACATGAAGACTGGCATCTATAGTATAGGGATGACATGGGGGACTGGCATCTATACTATAGGGATGACATGGAGACTGACATCTATACTATAGGGATGACATGGGGGACTGGCATCTATACTATAGGGATGATCTGAAGACTGGCATCTATACTATAGGGATGACATGGAGACTGGCATCTATACTATAGGGATGACATGGGGGACTGGCATCTATACTATAGGGATGACATGAAGACTGGCATCTATACTATAGGGATGACATGGGGGACTGGCATCTATACTATAGGGATGACATGAAGACTGGCATCTATACTATAGGATGACATGGGAGATTGACATCTATACTATAGGGATGACATGGGGGACTGGCATCTATACTATAGGGATGACATGAAGACTGGCATCTATACTATAGGGATGACATGGGAGATTGACATCTATACTATAGGGATGACATGGGGACTGGCATCTATACTGTAGGGATGACATGGAGACTGGCATCTATACTATAGGGATGACATGGAGACTGGCATCTATACTATAGGGATGACATGGAGACTGGCATCTATACTATAGGGATGATATGGGGGACTGGCATCTATACTATAGGGATGACATGGAGACTGGCATCTATACTATAGGGATGACATGGAGACTGGCATCTATACTATAGGGATGACATGGAGACTGGCATCTATACTATAGGGATGACATGGGGGACTGGCATCTATACTATAGGGATGACATGGGAGATTGACATCTATACTATAGGGATGACATGGGGGACTGGCATCTATACTATAGGGATGACATGGGGACTGGCATCTATACTATAGGGATGACATGGAGACTGACATCTATACTATAGGGATGACATGGGGGACTGGCATCTATACTATAGGGATGATCTGAAGAACTGGCATCTATACTATAGGATGACATGGAGACTGGCATCTATACTATAGGGATGACATGGGGGACTGGACATCTATACTATAGGGATGACATGAAGGACTGCACATCTATACTATAGGGATGACATGGGGGACTGACATCCTATACTATAGGGGATGAAATAGGGACTGGCATCTATACTATAGGATGACATGGGAGGACTTGACATCTATACTATAAGGGATGACATAGGGTGATCTGACATCTATTACTATAGGGATGCCATGGAGACCTGACATCTATACTATAGGGTATGACATGAGGAGACTTGACATCTATACTATAGGGATGACATGGAGGACTGACATCTATACTATAGGGATGACATAGGAGACTGACATCTATACTATAGGGATGACATGGAGACTGACATCTATACTATAGGGATGACATGGAGACTGGCATCTATACTATAGGGATGACATGGAGACTGACATCTATACTATAGGGATGACATGGAGACTGACATCTATACTCTAGGGATGACATGGAGGACTGGCATCTATACTATAGGGATGACATGGAGACTGACATCTATACTATAGGGCTGACATGGAGACTGGCCATCTATACTATAGGGATGACAGGAGACTGCATCTATACTATAGGGATGACATGGAGACTGGCATCTATACTATAGGGATGACATGGAGATGGCATCTATACTATAGGGATGACATGGAGACTGGCATCTATACTATAGGGATGGACATGGAGACTGGACTCTATACTATAGGATGACATGGAGGACTGGCATCTATACTATAGGGATGACATGGGACTGACATCTATACTATAGGGATGACATAGGAGACTGGCATCAATACTATAGGGATGACATGGAGACTGACATCTATACTATAGGGATGACATGGGGGACTGGCATCTATACTATAGGGATGACATGGGGGACTGGCATCTATACTATAGGGATGACCATGGGGGACTGCATCTATACTATAGGGATGACATGGGGGACTGGCATCTATACTATAGGGATGACATGGGGGACTGGCATCTATACTATAGGGATGACATGGGGGACTGGCATCTATACTATAGGGATGACATGGAGACTGGCATCTATACTATAGGGATGACATGGGGGACTGGCATCTATACTATAGGGATGACATGGGGACTGGCATCTATACTATAGGGATGACATGGAGGACTGACATCTATACTATAGGGATGACATGGGGACTGGACATCTATACTATAGGGATGACATGGGGACTGACATCTATACTATAGGGATGACATGGAGACTGACATCTATACTATAGGGATGACATGGGGACTGACATCTATACTATAGGGATGACATAGGAGACTGACATCTATACTATAGGGATGACATGGGGGACTGACATCTATACTATAGGGATGACATGAAGACTGACATCTATACTATAGGGATGACATGAAGACTGACATCTATACTATAGGGATGACATGAAGACTGACATCTATACTATAGGGATGACATGAAGACTGGCATCAATACTATAGGGATGACATGGAGACTGACATCTATACTCTAGGGATGACATGGAGACTGACATCTATACTATAGGGATGACACATGGGGGACTGGCATCCTATACCTATTAGGGATGACATGGAGGACTGGCATCTCATACTATAGGGATGTACATGGAGACTGGCAATCTATACTATACGGGATTGACATGGAGACTGGCATCTATCACTATAGGGATGACACATGGGGACGGCATCTATACCTATAGGATGACATGGAGAGATTGACATCTATACTATAGGGATGCACTGCTGGGACTGGCATCTACTACGATAGGGATGACATGGGGGACTTGCGATCTATACTATAGGGATGACATGGGAGACTGGACATCTATACTATAGGGATGACATGGGGGACTGCATCTATACTATAGGGATGACATTGGAGGACTGGCATCTATACTATAGGGATGACATGGGGGACTGGCATCTATACTATAGGGATGACATGGGGACTGGCATCTATACTATAGGATGACATGGAGACTGACATCAATACTATAGGGATGACATGGAGACTGACATCTATACTATAGGGATGACATGAGACTGAGGCATCTATACTATAGGGATGACATGGAGACTTGACATCTATACTATAGGGATGACATGGGGGACTGAGCATCTATACTATAGGGATGACATGGGAGACTGGCATCTATACTATAGGATGACATGGGGGACTGGCATCTATACTATAGGGATGACATGGGGACTGGCATCTATACTATAGGGATGACATGGGGGACTGGCATCTATACTATAGGGATGACATGGGGGACTGGCATCTATACTATAGGGATGACATGGGAGACTGGCATCTATACTATAGGGATGACATGGGAGACTGACATCTATACTATAGGGATGACATGGGGGACTGGCATCTATACTATAGGGATGACATGGGGGACTGCATCTATACTATAGGGATGACATGGGGAGACTGGACATCTATACTATAGGGATGACATGGAGGACTGGCATCTATACTATAGGGATGACATGGAGACTGGACATCTATACTATAGGGATGACATGGGAGACTGACATCTATACTATAGGGATGACATGGGAGACTGACATCTATACTATAGGGATGACATGGGGGACTGGCATCTATACTATAGGGATGACATGGAGACTGACATCTATACTATAGGGATGACATGGGGGACTGACATCTATACTATAGGGATGACATGGGGGACTGGACATCTATACTATAGGGATGACATGGGGGACTGGCATCTATACTATAGGGATGACATGGGGAGACTGACATCTATACTATAGGGATGACATGGGGACTGGCATCTATACTATAGGGATGACATGGAGACTGACATCTATACTATAGGGATGACATGGGGGACTGGCATCTATACTATAGGGATGACATGGAGACTGACATCTATACTATAGGGATGACATGGGGGACTGACATCTATACTATAGGGATGACATGGGAGACTGACGATCTATACTATAGGGATGACATGGGAGGACTGGACATCTATACTATAGGGATGACATGGAGACCTGGACATCTATACTATAGGGATGACATGGGGGACTGGACATCTATACTATAGGGATGACATGGAGGACTGGACATCTATACTATAGGGATGACATGGGGGACTGACATCTATACTATAGGGATGACATGGGGGACTGACATCTATACTATAGGGATGACATGGGGGACTGACATCTATACTATAGGGATGACATGGGGGACTGACATCTATACTATAGGGATGACATGGAGACTGACATCTATACTATAGGGATGACATTGGGGACTGACATCTATACTATAGGGATGACATGGAAGGGACTGACATCTATACTATAGGGATGACATGGGGGACTGACATCTATACTATAGGGATGACATGGGAGACTGACATCTATACTATAGGGATGACATAGGAGACTGACATCTATACTATAGGGATGACATGGGGGACTGACATCTATACTATAGGGATGACATGGAGACTGACATCTATACTATAGGGATGACATGGGGACTGACATCTATACTATAGGGATGACATGAGACTGACATCTATACTATAGGGATGACATGAAGACTGGCATCTATACTATAGGGATGACATGGAGACTGACATCTATACTATAGGGATGACATGGAGACTGACATCTATACTATAGGGATGACATGGGGGACTGGCATCTATACTATAGGGATGACATGGAGACTGACATCTATACTATAGGGATGACATGGAGACTGGCATCTATACTATAGGGATGACATGGGGGACTGGCATCTATACTATAGGGATGACATGGGGGACTGGCATCTATACTATAGGGATGACATGGGAGATTGACATCTATACTATAGGGATGACATGGGGGACTGGCATCTATACTATAGGGATGACATGGGAGACTGACATCTATACTATAGGGATGACATAGGAGACTGGCATCAATACTATAGGGATGACATGGAGACTGACATCTATACTATAGGGATGACATGGGGACTGGCATCTATACTATAGGGATGACATGGGGGACTGGACATCTATACTATAGGGATGACATGGGGGACTGGCATCTATACTATAGGGATGACATGGAGACTGACATCTATACTATAGGGATGACATGGGGGACTGGCATCTATACTATAGGGATGACATGGGGGACTGGCATCTATACTATAGGGATGACATGGGGGACTGGCATCTATACTATAGGGATGACATGGGAGGACTGACATCTATACTATAGGGATGACATGGGAGACTGGCATCTATACTATAGGGATGACATGGGGGACTGGCATCTATACTATAGGGATGACATGGGAGATTGACATCTATACTATAGGGATGACATGGGGGACTGGCATCTATACTATAGGGATGACATGGGAGACTGACATCTATACTATAGGGATGACATAGGGGGACTAGGCAATCTA
Organism: Cepaea nemoralis; assembly: GCA_014155875.1. Taxonomy (NCBI): domain Eukaryota; kingdom Metazoa; phylum Mollusca; class Gastropoda; order Stylommatophora; family Helicidae; genus Cepaea; species Cepaea nemoralis. The sequence continues at coordinate 68,087 of JACEFZ010021038.1, forward strand.
TACTATAGGGATGACATGGGAGACTGACATCTATACTATAGGGATGACATGGGAGACTGGCATCTATACTATAGGGAATGACATGGGAGACTGGCATCTATACGATAGGGATGACATGGGGACTGGCATCATATACTATGGGATGACATGGGGACTGGCATCTATACTATAGGGATGCATGGGGGACTGGACATCTATACTATAGGGATGACATAGGGGAGATTTTTGGGGACAAGGGGACTGCCTATACTATAGGGATGACATGGGGGACTGCATCTATACTATAGGGATGACATGGGGACTGACATCTATACTATAGGATGACATGGAGACTGGCATCTAATACTATAGGGATGACATGAGACTGCCATCTATACTATAGGGATGACATAGGAGACTGGCATCTATACTATAGGGATGACATGGGGACTGACATCTATACTATAGGGATGACATGAAGACTGACATCTATACTATAGGGATGACATGAAGACTGACATCTATACTATAGGGATGACATGGGAGACTGACATCTATACTATAGGGATGACATAGGAGACTGACATCTATACTATAGGGATGACATGGGGGACTGACATCTATACTATAGGGATGACATGAAGACTGACATCTATACTATAGGGATGACATGAAGACTGACATCTATACTATAGGGATGACATGAAGACTGGCATCAATACTATAGGGATGACATGGAGACTGACATCTATACTCTAGGGATGACATGGAGACTGACATCTATACTATAGGGATGACATGGGGACTGCATCTAACTATAGGATGACATGGACTGGCATCTATACTATAGGGATGACATGGGACTGGCATCTATACTATAGGGATGACATGGGGACTGGCATCTATACTATAGGGATGACATGGGACTCATCTATACTATAGGGGTGACATGGGGACTGAATCTATACTATAGGGATGACATGGGGACTGGCATCTATACTATAGGGATGACATGGGGACTGGCATCTATACTTAGGGGTGACATGGGGACTGGCATCTATACTTAGGGATGACATGGGGACGGCATCTATACTTAGGGATGACATGGGGACTGGCACTATACTATAGGGATGACATGGGACTGGCATCTATACAAAAAGGGGGGGCTGGCATCTATACTATAGGGATGACATGGGGGGCTGGCATCTATACTTTTAGGGGTGACATGGGGGAAAATGGGGATTATAATATAGGGTGACATAGGGATCTGGCATTTAATACTAAGGGATGTAAAGGGGACTGACCTCTATACTATAGGGGTGACATGGGAGGGCTGACATCTATACTATAGGGATGGGCCTGGGGCTGACCAAACTAATTAAATAAGAGATGGGCTGGGGGATGGCATCTATACTAAGGGATGAAATTGGGGGGGTGGCATCTATACTAAGGGATGACATGGAGACTGACATCTATACTAAAAGGGATGAAAATGGGGGGACTGGCACTATACTTAGGGATGACAGGGGGACTGGCATTATACTATAGGGAAAGAATGGGGGACGGGATAATTTTATGGATGTCCCTGGGGGCTGGCATCAAAACTATAGGGAAAGACATGGGGGGATGAAATCTATACTATAGGGATGACATGGGGGGGGCCCGAAATCTATACTATAGGGATGACATGGGGGGACTGGGCATGGAGACGAGGGAGAATTTTCCCTTTCTTGAGGGGCCCAATTTTCCATGGGGGGGACAAGGCAGGAGAAAAAGAAAAGGGAAAGGGAAAGGGGAAGAAGGTGGAAGACAGGGGACACACCCAAAGGCCCCCTGGTGATACATGTTTGACTGTCACAGGGCGACCTGTTCTCCCCTTTTCCTTGGACACCTTTTCTTCTGTCCCTTAGAACCCCCACTTTGTTGCCCCAACCCTCATCTTCTTTCGCCTTTGGGGGCAGGGGGCAACCACACCCCCACAATTAAACATCATCTTCTCTACATCCTTGGGGGGCATGCGTAACCCCACACACACAATTAAAAATCTCCCTTTTCTAAACCTTTGGGGGGCATGCTGTAACAAACCAAAACCCCAAACACAATTAAAATCATCATCTCTACACCTTTGGGGGCAAAGGTGTAAAACCAAAAACCACACACACCCCAAAAAAACCTCAAACTTCTCTAAACCCTTGGAGGGGGGCGTAACAACCAACCACACACACAATTAAAAATCATTTCCCCCCTTCCACCCTTGGAGGGCCCTGCTTTTAACCCCCCAACCACCCCACACAATTAAACATCCTCTTCTTACATCCTTGGGAGGGGATGCTGTAACCAAAACCCAACCACACACACAATTAAACAAACATCTTTTCTACACTCCCTTTGGGGGCATGCTGGGGAACCAAAACACACACAATTAAACATCATCATTCACAAACCTTGGAGGGATTTTTTGTAACCAACCCAACCCCCACACACAATTAAACCCCTCAAACATCTTACATCCGTGGAGGCCCTTTTTGTTTAACCCAAACCCCAAACCAAAACACCCCAATTTTAAAAAATCATATCTCTACATCCTTGGAGGCATGCTTTTTAACCAACCCAAACCCCACACCCCCAAAAAACATCATCATCTCTACCCTTGGAGGCATTTTTATAACCAACCAAAACCCCACACACAGTTAAACATCATCTTTTTACAAACCTTGGAGGCAAGCTGTAACCAAAACCAAACCCCACACACAATTAAAAATCATCATTTTACATCCTTGGGGGGCATTTCTGTAACCAACCAAACCCCCACAAAAAAATTAAACATCATCTTCTTTTACCCTCCTTGGGGCATGCTGCAAAAAAACCCCCCACACACAGAAATTTAAAAAATCATCATCTCTACAAAACCCTGGAAGGGGGTGCTTGTTTAAACCCAAACCCAAAAAACCCCAAAAATTTAAAAATCATCATCTCTACATCCTTGGAGGCCCCTCTGTAACCAAAAAAACCCCCACAAAACAATTAAACATCATCATCTCTACATCCTTGGAGGCATGCTATAACCAACCAACCACACACACAGTTAAACATCATCTTCTCTACATCCTTGGAGGCATGCTGTAACCAACCAACCACACACACAATTAAACATCATCATCTCTACATCCTTGGAGGCATGCTGTAACCAACCAACCACACACACAATTAAACATCATCTTCTCTACATCCTTGGAGGCATGCTGCAACCAACCAACCACACACAGAATTAAACATCATCTTCTCTACATCCTTGGAGGCATGCTATAACCAACCAACCACACACACAATTAAACATCATCTTCTCTACATCCTTGGAGGCATGCTATAACCAACCAACCACACACAGAATTAAACATCATCATCTCTACATCCTTGGAGGCATGCTGTAACCAACCAACCACACACACAATTAAACATCATCTTCTCTACATCCTTGGAGGCATGCTATAACCAACCAACCACACACAGAATTAAACATCATCTTCTCTACATCCTTGGAGGCATGCTGCAACCAACCAACCACACACACAATTAAACATCATCTTCTCTACATCCTTGGAGGCATGCTGCAACCAACCAACCACACACACAATTAAACATCATCTTCTCTACATCCTTGGAGGCATGCTGCAACCAACCAACCACACACACAATTAAACATCATCATCTCTACATCCTTGGAGGCAATGCTGTAACAACCTAACCACACACACAATTAAACATCATCTTCTCTACAACCTTGGAGGCATGGGTGTAACCAACCCAAACCCCCCCCCCCAAAACCCCATTGGCACCTTGCCGTCTTGACAGACGATAGTTTGTGCTTTAAAAAAGGCATAATAACTTTTAACTATGGCGGTAGCGAGTGTGACTGATAAGGCCAATTTGCGCTGTAAATGTCCGTTCACAGTGGGTGCATGTGAACACGTGGTCATTTCCACCATCATGCACCATCTTACGTCTCAAACGCTTGGTGTGTGACTTTTCTGCAATAATTTTCTCCTTTGACTTTATTCCATTTCTGATATTTGCCCTCCATGCAACACGTTCAGCGGCGACTTGCTCCCAATGTGCATTATCAATGCCTGTATCAATCATGTCCCGCTTACACACATCTTTGTATCGTAGTAGAGGCCGACCCTGAGATCTCTTACCCATCTGTAATTCACCAAAAAAGATATCCTTTGGTATTCTACCATCATCCATCCTCCTAAGATGTCCTATCCATCTAAGTCTACGAAGACTGAGCATGGAATAAACTGTCACACAACCTGATCTTTCCAATACTTCAGTATTTGTGATTTTGTCTTGCCACTTAATACCAAGAATTCTTCGCAGACACCGCATATGAAAGCTGTTTAAATTGTTCTCTTGGTGTGAGTAAGTTGTCCAGGTTTCACTGCCATAGAGAAGAGTACTAAGGACACAGGCTTGATAGACAAGGACTTTTGTTTTGGCAGTAAGCTTCCTGTTCTCCCAGACTCTTTTTCTTAACCTGTTCATTGTTGTTGCTGCCTTACCAATCCGGATGTTGATTTCCTGATCTAGGGATAATTTGCTATTTACCACTGATCCTAGATATGTAAAATGGTCTACTATCTCTAGTTCGGCGTCGTCAATAAAGATTGATGGTACCCCATGTGCACCTTGTGACATAATCTGTGTCTTCTTTTTGCTAATTGTTAAACCAAATTCAGAACAAGCATTGGAGAATGCAGATAGTAGACATTGCAATTCTTCCTCAGAGTGGGTCGTAACTGCAGCATCATCTGCAAAAAGCAACTCTCTGATCAGTACCCTCCTAATTTTGGTCTTAGCCTTCAATCTCTGAGCATTGTAGAGGCCGCCATCTGAGCGTGAGTGAATGTATATACCACCATCCTGATCACGAAATGCATATTTCAGTAGAAGTGAAAAGTATATTCCAAAGAGGGTGGGAGCTAGTACACAACCTTGCTTAACTCCACTCTTGATTTCAAATTCTTCAGAAGTTGCACCATCAAACTTGATTATACCCTTCATGCCTGTGTGGAACGATTCCACAATGGACAGAAGAGTTGGTGGGCAGCCAATCTTCTTTAGTGCCTTGAACAGACCCTCACGACTGACCAAATCAAATGCCTTTGTGAGGTCGATGAAGGCAATAAACAGTGGTTGATTCTGTTCACGGCATTTTTCTTGCATTTGTCGCAATGAGAATATCATATCAGTGGTAGACCGGTTCTGTCGAAAGCCACACTGTGATTCGGGGTAGACTTGATCTCCTAGGACTTGAAGTCTGCGCAGAACAATTCTGGCAAATACTTTTCCAACAATACACAGAAGTGAGATACCCCTATAGTTGTTGCAGTCGCTCCGATCGCCCTTGTTCTTGTACAGTGTTATGATGCTTGAATCTTTGAAATCCTGTGGGACTTGTCCTTCACGCCAGCATAGCTCTATTAGCTGGTGGATCTGTATAGTGAGTGTGTCTTGCCCACTCCTGATAACCTCTATTGGAATCCCATCCTTACCTGGAGCCTTGCCAGATGCAAGTTCATTTATAGCACACTTAACTTCTGTTATGGTGGGAAGTGTGTCCAGGTGGTCAAGAGTTGGTAGAGCCTCTATGGCGTTGAGGGCATCATCCGCTAGTTTGGTCTCACTTGAGTAAAGCTCCAAATAGTGCTCTACCCATCTGTCCATATGCTGTTTCTTATCAGTGATGATTTCTCCAGTCAAGGTTTTCAATGGTGCACTTCTTTTGATCACTGGACCACAGGCTTTCTTTATTCCTTCATACATGCTTCTTATGTCTCCCTTATCACTTGCGATTTGAATGGACTCACATAACTTGATCCAATAATCATTTGCACACTGCCTGGCAGCCTTTTGCACATCCTTCCTAGCTTGCCTTAGCTCACTCAGAGTGTTACGCGTTGGTCTTTCCTTGTTTCTTAAGAGAGCTTTCTTCTTCTTATCAATCAAGGGCTGCAGAGTCTCGCTGTTGGCCGCAAACCAGTCCTGCCTCTTATGATCCACAGTGCCGTAAACCCCTACGGCAGTTTTATAAAGAGTTTCCTTAATTTGACCCCACTTTTCATTTACTGTACAATTTTCTGGTGTATCAGTGAAAGCGTCTTCAAGTTGCTGTTGAAACTGAAAGCACTTTTCAGGATCATGAGTGTTAATAATATTAATCCTGGGGCTAGATTTGTGTTTAGCTGTGTAGATTCTCTTTGGTCTCAGTCTAACCCTTGCAACAACCAAAGAATGATCCGTATCACAGTCAGCACTGTGGTAACTACGAGTCAATGATATATGGTTCAGATGTTGTCTCCGTGTGATGATGAAGTCCAGCTGGTGCCAATGGCCGGATCTTGGATGTTTCCATGTGACCTTATGCATCTCTTTTGTTTTAAAAAAAGAGTTTGTAATACATAGGTCATTACTGGTGCAATGCTCCAGCAGCCTTTGCCCATTTTCATTCATGCGACCGATGTTGTATTTTCCAAGGCACACTGGCCATGAACTCGAGTCCTTGCCCACACGAGCATTGAAATCACCGAGCATATAAATGTAGTCAGATTTTGGAACTGCCTTGATCACGGAGTCTAACTCCTCATAGAACAAATCCTTCACATCATCAGAGGAATCGAGTGTCGGTGCATATGCAGTAATAATGGTGGCAAACCCACAAGAGGTTGCCAAGCGCAGGGATAATAGTCTTTCATTTCCTCCTGCTGGAATTTCAATCATTCCCAGTAGCGAATTCTTCACTGCAAAGCCCACACCGTGTTGCCTTTTTTCTGCCTGCCCTCTACCCTTCCAGAAAAAGGTGTAGTTGTTTTCCCTGAGTGACCCTTCCTCAGCGAGGCGAGTCTCCTGCAGGCCAGCAATATCAATGTTAAGACGATTGAGTTCGGCATCAATCACAGCCGTTTTTCTCACATCGTCAATATTGGTCAAGTCAGTGGAAAATCCTGGACACATGGTTCTCACGTTCCAGGTTGCAAGCCGTAGCTTGAGGTTTCTATTTTTATTTTTGTTTGTACCTGGTGCATTGGTTTTACAGCCTGCGATTCAGATTTTGTCCTAGCCCCAAGCACCCATTGAAGCAGGCAGGCTGTGGCGGATCAGCACCCAATTGGCTGGGGGCTGCCCAGCTTGAGGCGGGCGGTAGCTGATCAGTGACACCTATAGGTGTCTCCCACCGTCAGAGGCAACGCGTGGCGCCCCATGTCTACGCCAACTGACAAGGACTTATAACCCGTAACAGTTGCCTCTCGCTTTGATTCCGAGACCAGTTAAGACCAGGGATGGAGTTATTGCCTCTCCATAGCACAAAGCCTGGGCTAAAATATAGAGACCATGTGTTGCCCATGCAGCATGATCCCTCTCTCGGCCTGCCTAGTTTACTCCAGAGACCATGTATTGCCCATGCAGCATGATCCCTCTCTCGAGCCTGTCTAGTTTACTCCAGAGACCATGTATTGCCCATGCAGCATGATCCCTCTCTCGGCCTGTCTAGTTTACTCCAGAGACCATGTAGTTGCCCATGCAGCATGATCCCTCTCTCGGCCTGTCTAGTTTACTCCAGAGACCATGTGTTGCCCATGCAGCATGATCCCTCTCTCGGCCTGTCTAGTTTACTCCAGAGACCATGTATTGCCCATGCAGCATGATCCCTCTCTCGGCCTGTCTAGTTTACTCCAGAGACCATGTAGTTGCCCATGCAGCATGATCCCTCTCTCGGCCTGTCTAGTTTACTCCAGAGACCATGTGTTGCCCATGCAGCATGATCCCTCTCTCTCTGCCTGTCTAGTTTACTCCAGAGACCATGTATTGCCCATGCAGCATGATCCCTCTCTCGACCCTGTCTAGTTTACTCCAGAGACCATGTGTTGTCCTTGCAGCATGATCCCTCTCTCGTTCTGCCTAGTTTACTCCAGAGACCATGTGTTGCCCATGCAGCATGATCCCTCTCTCGTTCTGCCTAGTTTACTCCAGAGACCATGTGTTGCCCATGCAGCATGATCCCTCTCTCGTTCTGCCTAGTTTACTCCAGAGACCATGTGTTGCCCATGCAGGCATGATCCCTCTCTCGTACCTGTCTAGTTTACTCCAGAGACCATGTGTTGTCCCATGCAGCATGATCCCTCTCTCGGCCTGTCTAGTTTACTCCAGAGACCATGTGTTGTCCATGCAGCATGATCCCTCTCTCGTTCTGCCTAGTTTACTCCAGAGACCATGTGTTGCCCATGCAGCATGATCCCTCTCTCGTTCTGCCTAGTTTACTCCAGAGACCATGTGTTGCCCATGCAGCATGATCCCTCTCTCAGTCTGTCTAGTTTACTCCAGAGACCATGTGTTGCCCATGCAGCATGATCCCTCTCTCTGCCTGTCTAGTTTACTCCAGAGACCATGTGTTGCCCATGCAGCATGATCCCTCTCTCTACCTGTCTAGTTTACTCCAGAGACCATGTGTTGCCCATGCAGCATGATCCCTCTCTCGACCTGTCCTAGTTTACTCCAGAGACCATGTGTTGCCCATGCAGCATGATCCCTCTCTCGCCTGCCTAGTTTACTCCAGAGACCATGTGTTGCCCATGCAGCATGATCCCTCTCTCTGCCTGTCTAGTTTACTCCAGAGACCATGTGTTGCCCATGCAGCATGATCCCTCTCTCGGCCTGCCTAGTTTACTCCAGAGACCATGTGTTGCCCATGCAGCATGATCCCTCTCTCGACCTGTCTAGTTTACTCCAGAGACCATGTGTTGCCCATGCAGCATGATCCCTCTCTCGGCCTGTCTAGTTTACTCCAGAGACCATGTGTTGCCCATGCAGCATGATCCCTCTCTCGACCTGTCTAGTTTACTCCAGAGACCATGTGTTGCCCATGCAGCATGATCCCTCTCTCGGCCTGCCTAGTTTACTCCAGAGACCATGTGTTGCCCATGCAGCATGATCCCTCTCTCGGCCTGCCTAGTTTACTCCAGAGACCATGTGTTGCCCATGCAGCATGATCCCTCTCTCGGCCTGCCTAGTTTACTCCAGAGACCATGTGTTGCCCATGCAGCATGATCCCTCTCTCGGCCTGCCTAGTTTACTCCAGAGACCATGTGTTGCCCATGCAGCATGATCCCTCTCTCGGCCTGCCTAGTTTACTCCAGAGACCATGTGTTGCCCATGCAGCATGATCCCTCTCTCTGCCTGCCTAGTTTACTCCAGAGACCATGTGTTGCCCATGCAGCATGATCCCTCTCTCGGCCTGCCTAGTTTACTCCAGAGACCATGTGTTGCCCATGCAGCATGATCCCTCTCTCGCCTGCCTAGTTTACTCCAGAGACCATGTGTTGCCCATGCAGCATGATCCCTCTCTCGGCCTACCTAGTTTACTCCAGAGACCATGTGTTGCCCATGCAGCATGATCCCTCTCTCGGCCTGTCTAGTTTACTCCAGAGACCATGTGTTGCCCATGCAGCATGATCCCTCTCTCGACCTGTCTAGTTTACTCCAGAGACCATGTATTGCCCATGCAGCATGATCCCTCTCTCGGCCTACCTAGTTTACTCCAGAGACCATGTAGTTGCCCATGCAGCATGATCCCTCTCTCGGCCTGCCTAGTTTACTCCAGAGACCATGTAGTTGCCCATGCAGCATGATCCCTCTCTCGGCCTGTCTAGTTTACTCCAGAGACCATGTAGTTGCCCATGCAGCATGATCCCTCTCTCGACCTGCCTAGTTTACTCCAGAGACCATGTATTGCCCATGCGGCATGATCCCTCTCTCGCCTGCCTAGTTTACTCCAGAGACCATGTATTGCCCATGCAGCATGATCCCTCTCTCGGCCTGTCTAGTTTACTCCAGAGACCATGTATTGCCCATGCAGCATGATCCCTCTCTCGGCCTGTCCTAGTTTACTCCAGAGACCATGTGTTGCCCATGCAGCATGATCCCTCTCTCGGCCTGCCTAGTTTACTCCAGAGACCATGTGTTGCCCATGCAGCATGATCCCTCTCTCGGCCTGCCTAGTTTACTCCAGAGACCATGTGTTGCCCATGCAGCATGATCCCTCTCTCGGCCTGCCTAGTTTACTCCAGAGACCATGTGTTGCCCATGCAGCATGATCCCTCTCTCGCCTGCCTAGTTTACTCCAGAGACCATGTGTTGCCCATGCAGCATGATCCCTCTCTCGGCCTGCCTAGTTTACTCCAGAGACCATGTGTTGCCCATGCAGCATGATCCCTCTCTCGCCTGCCTAGTTTACTCCAGAGACCATGTGTTGCCCATGCAGCATGATCCCTCTCTCGGCCTGCCTAGTTTACTCCAGAGACCATGTGTTGCCCATGCAGCATGATCCCTCTCTCGGCCTGCCTAGTTTACTCCAGAGACCATGTGTTGCCCATGCAGCATGATCCCTCTCTCGGCCTGCCTAGTTTACTCCAGAGACCATGTGTTGCCCATGCAGCATGATCCCTCTCTCGGCCTGCCTAGTTTACTCCAGAGACCATGTGTTGCCCATGCAGCATGATCCCTCTCTCGGCCTGCCTAGTTTACTCCAGAGACCATGTGTTGCCCATGCAGCATGATCCCTCTCTCGGCCTGCCTAGTTTACTCCAGAGACCATGTGTTGCCCATGCAGCATGATCCCTCTCTCGGCCTGCCTAGTTTACTCCAGAGACCATGTGTTGCCCATGCAGCATGATCCCTCTCTCGGCCTGCCTAGTTTACTCCAGAGACCATGTGTTGCCCATGCAGCATGATCCCTCTCTCGGCCTGCCTAGTTTACTCCAGAGACCATGTGTTGCCCATGCAGCATGATCCCTCTCTCGGCCTGCCTAGTTTACTCCAGAGACCATGTGTTGCCCATGCAGCATGATCCCTCTCTCGGCCTGCCTAGTTTACTCCAGAGACCATGTGTTGCCCATGCAGCATGATCCCTCTCTCGGCCTGCCTAGTTTACTCCAGAGACCATGTGTTGCCCATGCAGCATGATCCCTCTCTCGGCCTGCCTAGTTTACTCCAGAGACCATGTGTTGCCCATGCAGCATGATCCCTCTCTCGGCCTGCCTAGTTTACTCCAGAGACCATGTGTTGCCCATGCAGCATGATCCCTCTCTCGGCCTGCCTAGTTTACTCCAGAGACCATGTGTTGCCCATGCAGCATGATCCCTCTCTCGGCCTGCCTAGTTTACTCCAGAGACCATGTGTTGCCCATGCAGCATGATCCCTCTCTCGGCCTGCCTAGTTTACTCCAGAGACCATGTGTTGCCCATGCAGCATGATCCCTCTCTCGGCCTGCCTAGTTTACTCCAGAGACCATGTGTTGCCCATGCAGCATGATCCCTCTCTCGGCCTGCCTAGTTTACTCCAGAGACCATGTGTTGCCCATGCAGCATGATCCCTCTCTCGGCCTGCCTAGTTTACTCCAGAGACCATGTGTTGCCCATGCAGCATGATCCCTCTCTCGGCCTGCCTAGTTTACTCCAGAGACCATGTGTTGCCCATGCAGCATGATCCCTCTCTCGGCCTGCCTAGTTTACTCCAGAGACCATGTGTTGCCCATGCAGCATGATCCCTCTCTCGGCCTGCCTAGTTTACTCCAGAGACCATGTGTTGCCCATGCAGCATGATCCCTCTCTCGGCCTGTCCTAGTTTACTCCAGAGACCATGTGTTGCCCATGCAGCATGATCCCTCTCTCGGCCTGCCTAGTTTACTCCAGAGACCATGTGTTGCCCATGCAGCATGATCCCTCTCTCGGCCTGCCTAGTTTACTCCAGAGACCATGTGTTGCCCATGCAGCATGATCCCTCTCTCGGCCTGCCTAGTTTACTCCAGAGACCATGTGTTGCCCATGCAGCATGATCCCTCTCTCGGCCTGCCTAGTTTACTCCAGAGACCATGTGTTGCCCATGCAGCATGATCCCTCTCTCGGCCTGCCTAGTTTACTCCAGAGACCATGTGTTGCCCATGCAGCATGATCCCTCTCTCGGCCTGCCTAGTTTACTCCAGAGACCATGTGTTGCCCATGCAGCATGATCCCTCTCTCGGCCTGCCTAGTTTACTCCAGAGACCATGTGTTGCCCATGCAGCATGATCCCTCTCTCAGCCTGCCTAGTTTACTCCAGAGACCATGTGTTGCCCATGCAGCATGATCCCTCTCTCGGCCTGCCTAGTTTACTCCAGAGACCATGTGTTGCCCATGCAGCATGATCCCTCTCTCAGCCTGCCTAGTTTACTCCAGAGACCATGTGTTGCCCATGCAGCATGATCCCTCTCTCGGCCTGCCTAGTTTACTCCAGAGACCATGTGTTGCCCATGCAGCATGATCCCTCTCTCGGCCTGCCTAGTTTACTCCAGAGACCATGTGTTGCCCATGCAGCATGATCCCTCTCTCAGCCTGCCTAGTTTACTCCAGAGACCATGTGTTGCCCATGCAGCATGATCCCTCTCTCGGCCTGTCCTAGTTTACTCCAGAGACCATGTGTTGCCCATGCAGCATGATCCCTCTCTCAGCCTGCCTAGTTTACTCCAGAGACCATGTGTTGCCCATGCAGCATGATCCCTCTCTCGGCCTGTCCTAGTTTACTCCAGAGACCATGTGTTGCCCATGCAGCATGATCCCTCTCTCGGCCTGTCTAGTTTACTCCAGAGACCATGTGTTGCCCATGCAGCATGATCCCTCTCTCGGCCTGCCTAGTTTACTCCAGAGACCATGTGTTGCCCATGCAGCATGATCCCTCTCTCGGCCTGTCCTAGTTTACTCCAGAGACCATGTGTTGCCCATGCAGCATGATCCCTCTCTCGCCTGCCTAGTTTACTCCAGAGACCATGTGTTGCCCATGCAGCATGATCCCTCTCTCGGCCTGCCTAGTTTACTCCAGAGACCATGTGTTGCCCATGCAGCATGATCCCTCTCTCGGCCTGCCTAGTTTACTCCAGAGACCATGTGTTGCCCATGCAGCATGATCCCTCTCTCGGCCTGTCTAGTTTACTCCAGAGACCATGTGTTGCCCATGCAGCATGATCCCTCTCTCGGCCTGTCTAGTTTACTCCAGAGACCATGTGTTGCCCATGCAGCATGATCCCTCTCTCGGCCTGTCTAGTTTACTCCAGAGACCATGTGTTGCCCATGCAGCATGATCCCTCTCTCGGCCTGTCTAGTTTACTCCAGAGACCATGTGTTGCCCATGCAGCATGATCCCTCTCTCGGCCTGTCTAGTTTACTCCAGAGACCATGTGTTGCCCATGCAGCATGATCCCTCTCTCGGCCTGTCTAGTTTACTCCAGAGACCATGTGTTGCCCATGCAGCATGATCCCTCTCTCGGCCTGTCTAGTTTACTCCAGAGACCATGTGTTGCCCATGCAGCATGATCCCTCTCTCGGCCTGTCTAGTTTACTCCAGAGACCATGTGTTGCCCATGCAGCATGATCCCTCTCTCGGCCTGTCTAGTTTACTCCAGAGACCATGTGTTGCCCATGCAGCATGATCCCTCTCTCGGCCTGTCTAGTTTACTCCAGAGACCATGTGTTGCCCATGCAGCATGATCCCTCTCTCGGCCTGTCTAGTTTACTCCAGAGACCATGTGTTGCCCATGCAGCATGATCCCTCTCTCGGCCTGCCTAGTTTACTCCAGAGACCATGTGTTGCCCATGCAGCATGATCCCTCTCTCGGCCTGTCTAGTTTACTCCAGAGACCATGTGTTGCCCATGCAGCATGATCCCTCTCTCGGCCTGCCTAGTTTACTCCAGAGACCATGTGTTGCCCATGCAGCATGATCCCTCTCTCGGCCTGTCCTAGTTTACTCCAGAGACCATGTGTTGCCCATGCAGCATGATCCCTCTCTCGGCCTGCCTAGTTTACTCCAGAGACCATGTGTTGCCCATGCAGCATGATCCCTCTCTCGGCCTGCCTAGTTTACTCCAGAGACCATGTGTTGCCCATGCAGCATGATCCCTCTCTCGGCCTGTCCTAGTTTACTCCAGAGACCATGTGTTGCCCATGCAGCATGATCCCTCTCTCGGCCTGTCTAGTTTACTCCAGAGACCATGTGTTGCCCATGCAGCATGATCCCTCTCTCGGCCTGTCCTAGTTTACTCCAGAGACCATGTGTTGCCCATGCAGCATGATCCCTCTCTCGGCCTGTCTAGTTTACTCCAGAGACCATGTGTTGCCCATGCAGCATGATCCCTCTCTCGGCCTGTCTAGTTTACTCCAGAGACCATGTGTTGCCCATGCAGCATGATCCCTCTCTCGGCCTGCCTAGTTTACTCCAGAGACCATGTGTTGCCCATGCAGCATGATCCCTCTCTCGCCTGTCTAGTTTACTCCAGAGACCATGTGTTGCCCATGCAGCATGATCCCTCTCTCGGCCTGTCCTAGTTTACTCCAGAGACCATGTGTTGCCCATGCAGCATGATCCCTCTCTCGGCCTGTCCTAGTTTACTCCAGAGACCATGTGTTGCCCATGCAGCATGATCCCTCTCTCGGCCTGCCTAGTTTACTCCAGAGACCATGTGTTGCCCATGCAGCATGATCCCTCTCTCGGCCTGCCTAGTTTACTCCAGAGACCATGTGTTGCCCATGCAGCATGATCCCTCTCTCGGCCTGCCTAGTTTACTCCAGAGACCATGTGTTGCCCATGCAGCATGATCCCTCTCTCGGCCTGCCTAGTTTACTCCAGAGACCATGTGTTGCCCATGCAGCATGATCCCTCTCTCGGCCTGCCTAGTTTACTCCAGAGACCATGTGTTGCCCATGCAGCATGATCCCTCTCTCGGCCTGCCTAGTTTACTCCAGAGACCATGTGTTGCCCATGCAGCATGATCCCTCTCTCGGCCTGCCTAGTTTACTCCAGAGACCATGTGTTGCCCATGCAGCATGATCCCTCTCTCGGCCTGCCTAGTTTACTCCAGAGACCATGTGTTGCCCATGCAGCATGATCCCTCTCTCGGCCTGCCTAGTTTACTCCAGAGACCATGTGTTGCCCATGCAGCATGATCCCTCTCTCGGCCTGCCTAGTTTACTCCAGAGACCATGTGTTGCCCATGCAGCATGATCCCTCTCTCGGCCTGCCTAGTTTACTCCAGAGACCATGTGTTGCCCATGCAGCATGATCCCTCTCTCGGCCTGCCTAGTTTACTCCAGAGACCATGTGTTGCCCATGCAGCATGATCCCTCTCTCGGCCTGCCTAGTTTACTCCAGAGACCATGTGTTGCCCATGCAGCATGATCCCTCTCTCGGCCTGCCTAGTTTACTCCAGAGACCATGTGTTGCCCATGCAGCATGATCCCTCTCTCGGCCTGCCTAGTTTACTCCAGAGACCATGTGTTGCCCATGCAGCATGATCCCTCTCTCGGCCTGCCTAGTTTACTCCAGAGACCATGTGTTGCCCATGCAGCATGATCCCTCTCTCGGCCTGCCTAGTTTACTCCAGAGACCATGTGTTGCCCATGCAGCATGATCCCTCTCTCGGCCTGTCCTAGTTTACTCCAGAGACCATGTGTTGCCCATGCAGCATGATCCCTCTCTCGGCCTGCCTAGTTTACTCCAGAGACCATGTGTTGCCCATGCAGCATGATCCCTCTCTCGGCCTGTCTAGTTTACTCCAGAGACCATGTGTTGCCCATGCAGCATGATCCCTCTCTCGGCCTGCCTAGTTTACTCCAGAGACCATGTGTTGCCCATGCAGCATGATCCCTCTCTCGGCCTGCCTAGTTTACTCCAGAGACCATGTGTTGCCCATGCAGCATGATCCCTCTCTCGGCCTGCCTAGTTTACTCCAGAGACCATGTGTTGCCCATGCAGCATGATCCCTCTCTCGGCCTGCCTAGTTTACTCCAGAGACCATGTGTTGCCCATGCAGCATGATCCCTCTCTCGGCCTGCCTAGTTTACTCCAGAGACCATGTGTTGCCCATGCAGCATGATCCCTCTCTCGGCCTGTCTAGTTTACTCCAGAGACCATGTGTTGCCCATGCAGCATGATCCCTCTCTCGGCCTGTCTAGTTTACTCCAGAGACCATGTGTTGCCCATGCAGCATGATCCCTCTCTCGGCCTGTCTAGTTTACTCCAGAGACCATGTGTTGCCCATGCAGCATGATCCCTCTCTCGGCCTGTCTAGTTTACTCCAGAGACCATGTGTTGCCCATGCAGCATGATCCCTCTCTCGGCCTGCCTAGTTTACTCCAGAGACCATGTGTTGCCCATGCAGCATGATCCCTCTCTCGGCCTGCCTAGTTTACTCCAGAGACCATGTGTTGCCCATGCAGCATGATCCCTCTCTCGGCCTGCCTAGTTTACTCCAGAGACCATGTGTTGCCCATGCAGCATGATCCCTCTCTCGGCCTGTCTAGTTTACTCCAGAGACCATGTGTTGCCCATGCAGCATGATCCCTCTCTCGGCCTGTCTAGTTTACTCCAGAGACCATGTGTTGCCCATGCAGCATGATCCCTCTCTCGGCCTGTCTAGTTTACTCCAGAGACCATGTGTTGCCCATGCAGCATGATCCCTCTCTCGGCCTGTCTAGTTTACTCCAGAGACCATGTGTTGCCCATGCAGCATGATCCCTCTCTCGGCCTGTCCTAGTTTACTCCAGAGACCATGTGTTGCCCATGCAGCATGATCCCTCTCTCGGCCTGCCTAGTTTACTCCAGAGACCATGTGTTGCCCATGCAGCATGATCCCTCTCTCGGCCTGCCTAGTTTACTCCAGAGACCATGTGTTGCCCATGCAGCATGATCCCTCTCTCGGCCTGTCTAGTTTACTCCAGAGACCATGTGTTGCCCATGCAGCATGATCCCTCTCTCGGCCTGTCTAGTTTACTCCAGAGACCATGTGTTGCCCATGCAGCATGATCCCTCTCTCGGCCTGCCTAGTTTACTCCAGAGACCATGTGTTGCCCATGCAGCATGATCCCTCTCTCGGCCTGTCTAGTTTACTCCAGAGACCATGTGTTGCCCATGCAGCATGATCCCTCTCTCGGCCTGTCTAGTTTACTCCAGAGACCATGTGTTGCCCATGCAGCATGATCCCTCTCTCGGCCTGTCCTAGTTTACTCCAGAGACCATGTGTTGCCCATGCAGCATGATCCCTCTCTCGGCCTGTCTAGTTTACTCCAGAGACCATGTGTTGCCCATGCAGCATGATCCCTCTCTCGGCCTGTCTAGTTTACTCCAGAGACCATGTGTTGCCCATGCAGCATGATCCCTCTCTCGGCCTGCCTAGTTTACTCCAGAGACCATGTGTTGCCTATGCAGCATGATCCCTCTCTCGGCCTGTCTAGTTTACTCCAGAGGAAAGGTAACACCAATACATCTGGAATAAGACCAGCTTCAGAAGCTGCCGGATCAGCAAAGCAATGCTCTAAAGGAGGGGGCACAACTGGGAAGATACAAGCCTTATCCAGAAATGCAACCTAAAGACTAAAAAAGTTATGGCAGGGGAGACAAGCCCTAAGTCTTGGTAGGCAAATGGTCTAGGATCGAAATTCTGACAGATGGACAACTACATCCCCTGTCACGTTTTAAACCAAAAAAAAAACATACCTCGTAACTTTATGTAACTGTAAAGTTAGTGGACAACCTATATTCTGTCTTCCCTCACTATATCTTTTAAATTTAAATGTATTGCGAGAGAACAGTCTGTATTTTGTTATCCCTCGTGTAATATACATAGTGATTTCATGTCTTTGGGAACAAACAGAATATGAAGGGGTTCACCTCTTCGATGTTTCGTATCCATGTTCTGATGTTGTCAAAACTTTTCTCATTTGTGATGTCGTAGACCAGCATGATTCCCCGCAGCAGTCAAATGGCATCAATAAGTAGCATCACACAGATGAAGAATTAATTACACTGTTCACGTTACACAAACAAAAAGTATCACACAGATGAAGAATTAATTACACTGATCACGTTACACAAACAAGTCATCACACAGATGAACAATTAATTACACTGTTCACGTTACACAAACAAGTAGCATCACACAGAGAACAATTAATTACACTGTTCGCGTTACACAAACAAGTAGCATCACACAGATGAACAATTAATTACACTGTTTTATGTTACACAAATAAGTAGCATCACACAGATGAAGAATTAATTACACTGTTCATGTTACACAAATAAGTAGCATCACACAGATGAAGAATTAATTACACTGTTCATGTTACACAAACAAGTAGCATCACACAGATGAACAATTAATTACACTGTTCATGTTACAGAAACTAGCATCACACAGATGAAGAATTAATTACACTGTTCACGTTTTCACAAAAAAAGTAGCATCCCCAGAGAAGAATTAATTACACTGTTTTAAGTTACACAAACAAGTAGCATCACACAGATGAACAATTACACTGTTCATGTTACACAAACAAGTAGCATCACACAGATGAACAATTACACTGTTCATGTTACACAAACAAGTAGCATCACACAGATGAACAATTACACTGTTCATGTTACACAAACAAGTAGCATCACACAGATGAACAATTACACTGTTCATGT
This sequence comes from Cepaea nemoralis, assembly GCA_014155875.1. NCBI lineage: Eukaryota > Metazoa > Mollusca > Gastropoda > Stylommatophora > Helicidae > Cepaea > Cepaea nemoralis. The sequence goes on from JACEFZ010021038.1 coordinate 86,617, forward strand.
TACACAAACAAGTAGCATCACACAGATGAAGAATTAATTACACTGATCACGTACACAAACAAGTAGCATCACCAGATGAACAATTAATTACACTGGGCACGTTACACAAACAAGTAGCATCACACAGATGAACAAAATTAAAATTTCACTGTTCGCGTTACACAAACCCAAATAGCATCACACAGATGAAAAATTAAATTTCACCCTTTTAAAGTTACAAAAAAAAAGTAGCTCACAAAGATGAAGAATTAATTACACTGTTCACGTTACAAAAACAGTAGCATCACACAGATGAAGAAATTTAAATTTCACTGTTTGGCCCTTACACAAACAGTAAAACACAGATGAACAATTAATTAACCCGTTCATGTTACAAAATAAGTAGCAACACAGATGAGAATTTAAATTTAAATGTTCATGTTACACAAAAAAGTAGCATCACACAGAGAACAATTAAAAACAAATGGGTTTATGTTTCAGAAACTAGCATCACACAGATTTAAGAATTAATTACACTGTTCAAGTTTCACAAAAAGTAGCATCACACAGATGAAAAATTACACTGTTCATGTTAAAACAACAAGTAGCATCACACAGATGAACAATTACACTGTTTATGTTTTCACAAAAAAGTAGCATCACACAGATGAACAATTAAATGTTCATGTTACACCAAAAAAATTAGCATCACACAGATGAAGAATTAATTACCTGTTCAAGTTACACAAACAAGTAGCATCACACAGATGAACAATTACATGTTCAAGTTACCAAACAGTAGCATCACACAGATGAACAATTAATTACACTGTTCAAGTTACCAAACAAGTAGCATCACACAGATGAAAAATTAAGCTGTTCACATTTTTCAAACAAGTAGCCGGTCTGATGACTGAAACCCCAAAAAGATAATGTCCATGACAAAAAAAACCCAACACCAGACATGATTGAGCAACACAGACAATGAAAATGTCCACTACAACCAGACATGATTGAGCAAACAGACAATGATAATGTCCACTACAACACCAGACATGATGAGCAACACAGACAATGATAATGTCCACTACAACACCAGAAATGATTGAGCAACACAGACAAGAATAATTTTCCACTACAACACCAGACATGATTGAAACAACAAGACAAAAGATTATGTCCCCCTACAACACCCGACATGATTGAGGGAAACACAAAACAATGAATAAGTCCACTACAACACCAGACATGATTGAGCAAAACAGACAATATAAGTCCACTACAACACCAGACATGTTGAGCAAAACAGACAATGATAATGTCCACTACAACACAGACATGATTGAGCAACACAGACAATGAATAATGCAGTGGGCGTGTGTGTGCTAATCTCAGACCAAGCTGGACTGGACATCTGAACGGAGTGTGTGTCGAGAGCAAGGGGTTTGTGTGAAAACTCCGGGTTGTGAGCTGAACGACTGATATCGTGAGCGTTAGACCTATGAGCTGTTTTGTGGTTGTGAGTTATCTGTTGTACATTGCTGTAACTAATTTTTATGTTTTAATGTGGTAATAAATCCATAGAACTTGTTGCTGTGTCTTACGTCGAATTACGTTTTTTACTTGTACTGTCTCACATGTGTTAGCCAACGAGCCTAATATAAGATCCTGACAATGATCCCTCTCTCGGCCTGTCTAGTTTACTCCAGAGACCATGTGTTGCCTATGCAGCATGATCCCTCTCTCGGCCTGTCTAGTTTACTCCAGAGACCATGTGTTGCCTATGCAGCATGATCCCTCTCTCGGCCTGTCTAGTTTACTCCAGAGACCATGTGTTGCCTATGCAGCATGATCCCTCTCTCGGCCTGTCTAGTTTACTCCAGAGACCATGTGTTGCCCATGCAGCATGATCCCTCTCTCGGACTGTCTAGTTTACTCCAGAGACCATGTGTTGCCCATGCAGCATGATCCCTCTCTCGGCCTGTCTAGTTTACTCCAGAGACCATGTGTTGCCCATGCAGCATGATCCCTCTCTCGGCCTGTCCTAGTTTACTCCAGAGACCATGTGTTGCCCATGCAGCATGATCCCTCTCTCGGCCTGTCTAGTTTACTCCAGAGACCATGTGTTGCCCATGCAGCATGATCCCTCTCTCGGCCTGCCTAGTTTACTCCAGAGACCATGTGTTGCCCATGCAGCATGATCCCTCTCTCGGCCTGTCTAGTTTACTCCAGAGACCATGTGTTGCCCATGCAGCATGATCCCTCTCTCGGCCTGTCTAGTTTACTCCAGAGACCATGTGTTGCCCATGCAGCATGATCCCTCTCTCGGCCTGTCTAGTTTACTCCAGAGACCATGTGTTGCCCATGCAGCATGATCCCTCTCTCGGCCTGTCTAGTTTACTCCAGAGACCATGTGTTGCCCATGCAGCATGATCCCTCTCTCGGCCTGTCTAGTTTACTCCAGAGACCATGTGTTGCCATGCAGCATGATCCCTCTCTCAGCCTGTCTAGTTTACTCCAGAGACCATGTGTTGCCCATGCAGCATGATCCCTCTCTCAGCCTGTCTAGTTTACTCCAGAGACCATGTGTTGCCCATGCAGCATGATCCCTCTCTCAGCCTGTCTAGTTTACTCCAGAGACCATGTGTTGCCCATGCAGCATGATCCCTCTCTCAGCCTGTCTAGTTTACTCCAGAGACCATGTGTTGCCCATGCAGCATGATCCCTCTCTCGGCCTGTCTAGTTTACTCCAGAGACCATGTGTTGCCCATGCAGCATGATCCCTCTCTCGGCCTGTCTAGTTTACTCCAGAGACCATGTGTTGCCCATGCAGCATGATCCCTCTCTCGGCCTGTCTAGTTTACTCCAGAGACCATGTGTTGCCCATGCAGCATGATCCCTCTCTCGGCCTGTCTAGTTTACTCCAGAGACCATGTGTTGCCCATGCAGCATGATCCCTCTCTCGGCCTGCCTAGTTTACTCCAGAGACCATGTGTTGCCCATGCAGCATGATCCCTCTCTCGGCCTGCCTAGTTTACTCCAGAGACCATGTGTTGCCCATGCAGCATGATCCCTCTCTCGGCCTGTCTAGTTTACTCCAGAGACCATGTGTTGCCCATGCAGCATGATCCCTCTCTCGGCCTGTCTAGTTTACTCCAGAGACCATGTGTTGCCCATGCAGCATGATCCCTCTCTCGGCCTGTCCTAGTTTACTCCAGAGACCATGTGTTGCCCATGCAGCATGATCCCTCTCTCGGCCTGTCTAGTTTACTCCAGAGACCATGTGTTGCCCATGCAGCATGATCCCTCTCTCAGCCTGTCTAGTTTACTCCAGAGACCATGTGTTGCCCATGCAGCATGATCCCTCTCTCGGCCTGTCTAGTTTACTCCAGAGACCATGTGTTGCCCATGCAGCATGATCCCTCTCTCGGCCTGTCTAGTTTACTCCAGAGACCATGTGTTGCCCATGCAGCATGATCCCTCTCTCGCCTGTCTAGTTTACTCCAGAGACCATGTGTTGCCCATGCAGCATGATCCCTCTCTCAGCCTGCCTAGTTTACTCCAGAGACCATGTGTTGCCCATGCAGCATGATCCCTCTCTCGGCCTGTCTAGTTTACTCCAGAGACCATGTGTTGCCCATGCAGCATGATCCCTCTCTCGGCCTGCCTAGTTTACTCCAGAGACCATGTGTTGCCCATGCAGCATGATCCCTCTCTCGGCCTGTCTAGTTTACTCCAGAGACCATGTGTTGCCCATGCAGCATGATCCCTCTCTCGGCCTGTCTAGTTTACTCCAGAGACCATGTGTTGCCCATGCAGCATGATCCCTCTCTCAGCCTGCCTAGTTTACTCCAGAGACCATGTGTTGCCCATGCAGCATGATCCCTCTCTCGGCCTGTCTAGTTTACTCCAGAGACCATGTGTTGCCCATGCAGCATGATCCCTCTCTCGGCCTGTCTAGTTTACTCCAGAGACCATGTGTTGCCCATGCAGCATGATCCCTCTCTCGCCTGTCTAGTTTACTCCAGAGACCATGTGTTGCCCATGCAGCATGATCCCTCTCTCGGCCTGTCTAGTTTACTCCAGAGACCATGTGTTGCCCATGCAGCATGATCCCTCTCTCAGCCTGTCTAGTTTACTCCAGAGACCATGTGTTGCCCATGCAGCATGATCCCTCTCTCGGCCTGTCTAGTTTACTCCAGAGACCATGTGTTGCCCATGCAGCATGATCCCTCTCTCAGCCTGTCTAGTTTACTCCAGAGACCATGTGTTGCCCATGCAGCATGATCCCTCTCTCAGCCTGTCCTAGTTTACTCCAGAGACCATGTGTTGCCCATGCAGCATGATCCCTCTCTCAGCCTGTCTAGTTTACTCCAGAGACCATGTGTTGCCCATGCAGCATGATCCCTCTCTCGGCCTGTCTAGTTTACTCCAGAGACCATGTGTTGCCCATGCAGCATGATCCCTCTCTCGGCCTGTCTAGTTTACTCCAGAGACCATGTGTTGCCCATGCAGCATGATCCCTCTCTCGGCCTGTCCTAGTTTACTCCAGAGACCATGTGTTGCCTATGCAGCATGATCCCTCTCTCGGCCTGTCTAGTTTACTCCAGAGACCATGTGTTGCCTATGCAGCATGATCCCTCTTTCGGCCTGTCTAGTTTACTCCAGAGGAAAGGTAACACCAATACATCTGGAATAAGACCAGCTTCAGAAGCTGCTGGATCAGCAAAGCAATGCTCTAAAGGAGGACCACAACTGGGAAGATACAAGCCTTATCCAGAAATGCAACCTAAAGACTAAAATGTTATGGCAGAGCAGAACAAGCCCTAAGTCTTGGTAGGCAACTGGTCTAGGATCGAAGTTCTGACAGATGGACAACTACATCTGCTGTCACGTTTAACCAAAATAAAACATACCTCGTAACTTTATGTAACTGTAAAGTTAGTGGACAACCTATATTCTGTCTTCCCTCATCTATATCTTTAATTAACTGTATTGCGAGAGAACAGTCTGTATTTTGTTATCCCTCGTGTAATATACATAGTGATTTCATCTCTTGGCAACAAACAGAATATGAAGGGGCTCACCTCTTCGATGTTGCGTATCCATGTTCTGATGTTGTCAAAACTTTTCTCATTTGTGATGTCGTAGACCAGCATGATTCCCTGCAGCAGTCAAATGGCATCAATAAGTAGCATCACACAGATGAAGAATTAATTACACTGTTCACGTTACACAAACAAATAGTATCACACAGATGAAGAATTAATTACACTGATCACGTTACACAAACAAGTAGCATCACACAGATGAACAATTAATTACACTGTTCACGTTACACAAACAAGTAGCATCACACAGATGAACAATTAATTACACTGTTCGCGTTACACAAACAAGTAGCATCACACAGATGAACAATTAATTACACTGTTCATGTTACACAAATAAGTAGCATCACACAGATGAAGAATTAATTACACTGTTCACGTTACACAAACAAGTAGCATCACACAGATGAAGAATTAATTACACTGTTCATGTTACACAAACAAGTAGCATCACACAGATGAACAATTAATTACACTGTTCATGTTACAGAAACTAGCATCACACAGATGAAGAATTAATTACACTGTTCACGTTACACAAACAAGTAGCATCACACAGATGAACAATTACACTGTTCATGTTACACAAACAAGTAGCATCACACAGATGAACAATTACACAGTTCACGTTACACAAACATGTAGCATCACACAGATGAATAATTAAGCTGTTCACATTTTGCAAACAAGTAGCATCACATAGATGAACAATTAATTAAGCTGTTCACGTTTTGCAAACAAGTAGCATCACATAGATGAACAATTAATTAAGCTGTTCACGTTTTGCAAACAAGTAGCCGGTCTGATGACTGAAACCACACGGATAATGTCCATGACAAAAACAATCTACAACACCAGACATGATTGAGCAACACAGACAATGATAATGTCCACTACAACACCAGACATGATTGAGCAACACAGACAATGAATAATGTCCACTACAACACCAGACATGATTGAGCAACACAGACAATGATAATGTCCACTACAACACCAGACATGTTTGAGCAACACAGACAATGATAATGTCCACTACAACACCAGACATGACTGAGCAACACAGACAATGGATAATGTCCACTACAACACCAGACATGATTGAGCAACACAGACAATGAATAATGTCCACTACAACACCAGACATGATGAGCACACAGACAATGATAATGTCCACTACAACACCAGACATGATTGAGCAACACAGACAATGATAATGTCCACTACAACACCAGACATGATTGAGCAACACAGACAATGAATAATGTCCACTACAACACCAGACATGACTGAGCAACACAGACAATGAATAATGTCCACTACAACACCAGACATGATTGAGCAACACAGACAATGAATAATGTCCACTACAACACCAGACATGATTGAGCAACACAGACAATGATAATGTCCACTACAACACCAGACATGATTGAGCAACACAGACAATGAATAATGTCCACTACAACACCAGACATGATTGAGCAACACAGACAATGGATAATGTCCATGACAAGAACAGTCTACAACACCAGACATGACTGAGCAACACAGACAATGGATAATGTCCACTACAACACAAGACATGACTGAGCAACACAGACAATGCCCCGATGTGGTGACTACCACAGCCAGTCTTGTATCAAGTTGAGCACAGAGTTGTATGTTTAACAGGTGTGTGTGTAGGTCAGCATGGCTGAATGGGATAAGAACGAGTGTTCTTTAACATCTGGTATGATGATGTCGAGGTCAGGGGTTTCACCCCTACATCAGACAGATGGAGTAAAATGTTGATCTATCATCCTTGAAATGGGGACGTAAATTACAAGTAGCTCTGAAGTTAGAGTGGATTCACCTGATGGTGAGGGATACTGTTAACAGGGGAAGCTAATCCACATGCAAAATTCAGCCCAACAGTCTAAAAGTTGTGTGTGAGAACTACGCTCAAGTTCAAAGCGAGTGAACGCAAATAAAAAAAAATTAAAATAGGCGTGTGCTGTAGGTACCTTTATTTACTCCTTCTGTCTCTCTATCTCCAACTTTTCTCTCTCTCTCTTCCTTCCACGCTCCCTTTCTTCCCTTTTCCCTCCCCACCTCTCTCTCACCACCAGCATGTTCCTGAACATTCAGCAGCCTGGCTGACACACACAACCCTACAACCCAAGGTTCAAACATGTGAGATGATCAAACACCTGGTGATTCCTCCTACAAACATCTCTCACCCTGGATGTGAACACACTTGCTAGTGTGCAGTCACTGTTCTTCCCTGTCACGTGAGTGTCCCTGTTGAGACTGCCCCTGAAACCACACCTTCTCGTCCCTGCCATGTGATCAGACACCATGTCAAGTGTACACACTTACCATGGCTCCCCTGTAGTAGGCTGTAGTAATTGTTCGATACATCAGTCATGTGTACACACTTACCATGGCTCCCCTGTAGTATGCTGTAGTAATTGTTCGATACATCAGTCATGTGTACACACTTACCATGGCTCCCCTGTAGTAGGCTGTAGTAATTGTTCGATACATCAGTCATGTGTACACACTTACCATGGCTCCCCTGTAGTAGGCTGTAGTAATTGTTCGAAACCTCTCTTGTCCTGCTGTGTCCCTGTAACAGCAAACATAAAACATCAGTTGCTGGATGGTTTCATGTAACAAACATCAACACACATATACACTCGCTCACAACTGTTGAAAACCTCTCTTGTCCTGCAGTCTACCTGTAACAAGAATGGCTGCTTTGTCTCTCTGTCTCTGTCTCTCTCTCACACACACCCTGTCTGGTTATAAACCACAGCCTACCACAATCAATCAAAGAAATCCAACCAAGTGCCACTTCATGAGCATCTTGCGTTGGTTTTTTATGAAATGGTATGGGTGCCGGTTGTTAAGAAAGCAATGACAAACAACTGAACATAAACTTGCCAAGAGATAACAGTAAAAAATGCTGATGTTGACTGCGATGTCTTGTAAAGAATATGCAACTGGCTAACACCTCATGATGTAATGAGCCTGCAACACACTCTGCCTGGTGACTTTATGATGCATCTAAGTTTCTTTGAGTCCATTTATGATGCTGTCCACTCACATGCAACATTGTCTTCCACTCCATCTCTTGATGTTGTCCACCCACATGTAACGTTGTCTTCCAGTCCACCCACATGTAACGTTGTCTTCCAGTCCATCTCTTGATGTTGTCCACCCACATGTAACATTGTCTTCCAGTCTCTTGATGTTGTCTTCCAGTCCATCTCTTGATGTTGTCTTCCAGTCCATCTCTTGATGTTGTCCACCCACATGTAACATTATCTGCCAGTCCATCTCTTGATGTTGTCCACCCACATGTAACGTTGTCTTCCAGTCCACCCACATGTAACGTTGTCTTCCAGTCCATCTCCTGATGTTGTCCACCCACATGTAACATTGTCTTCCAGTCCATCTCTTGATGTTGTCCACCCACATGTAACATTGTCTTCCAGTCCATCTCTTGATGTTGTCTTCCAGTCCATCTCTTGATGTTGTCTTCCAGTCCATCTCTTGATGTTGTCCACCCATATGTAACATTGTCTTCCAGTCCATCTCTTGATGTTGTCTTCCAGTCCATCTCTTGATGTTGTCTTCCAGTCCATCTCTTGATGTTGTCCACCCACATGTAACATTGTCTTCCAGTCCATCTCTTGATGTTGTCCACCCACATGTAACATTGTCTTCCAGTCCATCTCTTGATGGTGTCCACCCACATGTAACATTGTCTTCCAGTCCATCTCTTGATGTTGTCCACCCACATGTAACATTGTCTTCCAGTCCATCTCTTGATGGTGTCTTCCAGTCTCTTGATGTTGTCCACCCACATGTAACACTGTCTTCCAGTCCATCTCTTGATGGTGTCTTCCAGTCCATCTCTTGATGTTGTCCACCCACATGTAACACTGTCTTCCAGTCCATCTCTTGATGGTGTCTTCCAGTCCATCTCTTGATGTTGTCCACCCACATGTAACATTGTCTTCCAGTCCATCTCTTGATGTTGTCCACCCACATGTAACACTGTCTTCCAGTCCATCTCTTGATGGTGTCTTCCAGTCCATCTCTTGATGTTGTCCACCCACATGTAACATTGTCTTCCAGTCCATCTCTTGATGTTGTCCACCCACATGTAACATTGTCTTCCAGTCCATCTCTTGATGTTGTCCACCCACATGTAACATTGTCTTCCAGCCCATCTCTTGATGTTGTCCACCCACATGTAACATTGTCTTCCAGTCCATCTCTTGATGTTGTCCACCCACATGTAACATTGTCTTCCAGCCCATCTCTTGATGTTGTCCACCCACATGTAACATTGTCTTCCAGCCCATCTCTTGATGTTGTCCACCCACATGTAACATTGTCTTCCAACCATCTCTTGATGTTGTCCACCCACATGTAACATTGTCTTCCATCCATCTCTTGATGTTGTCCACCCACATGTAACATTGTCTTCCAGTCCATCTCTTGATGTTGTCCACCCACATGTAACATTGTCTTCCAGTCCATCTCTTGATGTTGTACCACCCACATGTAACATTGTCTTCCAGTCCATCTCTTGATGTTGTCCACCCACATGTAACATTGTCTTCCAGCCCATCTCTTGATGTTGTCCACCCACATGTAACATTGTCTTCCAGTCCATCTCTTGATGTTGTCCACCCACATGTAACATTGTCTTCCAGTCCATCTCTTGATGTTGTCTTCCAGTCCATCTCTTGATGTTGTCCACCCACATGTAACATTGTCTTCCAGTCCATCTCTTGATGTTGTCCACCCACATGTAACATTGTCTTCCAGTCCATCTCTTGATGTTGTCTTCCAGTCCATCTCTTGATGGTGTCCACCCACATGTAACACTGTCTTCCAGTCCATCTCTTGATGTTGTCTTCCAGTCCATCTCTTGATGTTGTCCACCCACATGTAACATTGTCTTCCAGTCTCTTGATGTTGTCCACCCACATGTAACATTATCTGCCAGTCCATCTCTTGATGTTGTCCACCCACATGTAACATTGTCTTCCAGTCTCTTGATGTTGTCCATCCACATGTAACACTGTCTTCCAGTCCATCTCTTGATGGTGTCCACCCACATGTAACATTGTCTTCCAGTCTCTTGATGTTGTCTTCCAGTCCATCTCTTGATGTTGTCTTCCAGTCCATCTCTTGATGTTGTCCACCCACATGTAACATTGTCTTCCAGTCCATCTCTTGATGTTGTCTTCCAGTCCATCTCTTGATGTTGTCCATCCACATGTAACATTGTCTTCCAGTCCATCTCTTGATGTTGTCTTCCAGTCCATCTCTTGATGGTGTCCACCCACATGTAACACTGTCTTCCAGTCCATCTCTTGATGTTGTCTTCCAGTCCATCTCTTAATGTTGTCCATCCACATGTAACATTGTCTTCCAGTCCATCTCTTGATGTTGTCCAACCACATGTAACATTGTCTTCCAGTCCATCTCTTGATGTTGTCCACCCACATGTAACATTGTCTTCCAGTCCATCTCTTGATGTTGTCCATCCACATGTAACATTGTCTTCCAGTCCATCTCTTGATGGTGTCCACCCACATGTAACACTGTCTTCCAGTCCATCTCTTGATGTTGTCTTCCCACATGTAACATTGTCTTCCAGTCCATCTCTTGATGTTGTCTTCCAGTCCATCTCTTGATGTTGTCCACCCACATGTAACATTGTCTTCCAGTCTCTTGATGTTGTCCATCCACATGTAACATTGTCTTCCAGTCCATCTCTTGATGTTGTCTTCCAGTCCATCTCTTGATGTTGTCCATCCACATGTAACATTGTCTTCTAGTCCATCTCTTGATGGCGTCCACCCACATGTAACACTGTCTTCCAGTCCACCCACATGTAACACTGTCTTGCAGTCCATCTCCTGATGTTGTCCACCCACATGTAACAATTTCTTTGTCCATGCTGTCTATGCACCTGTAACATTGTCCTCCTCTTGTACACTTCCCCTCCACCTGTCTCCCCAGCACATTCTGTAACAAGCAGCTGTACCCTTTTGTACAGCCCACCATGATCTCACGCAGTCATGTTTTCTCGACTCACTACCGTTTGTGGCATGCACATGTGGTCAGGCTCCGACTATGTCCATGATGGTTGGCCTTAAACGTGCCACACACTTCAGTGTCACACTGAGAGCCATTAATCTTTAATAGATTTGCCCACCTCTCTTATCACAGCATTGTGTGTGTACATGTGTTTGAACTTGTGTGTGTACTTGTGTGTGTGTACATTGTGAGGTCTGTAGACAGACATTGCCTGGCCAAGGATTTCATGTAGTGTTGCCAGTCAGTCATGAAAGGTGCCTGTATGTGTACATGTGTGTGTGCATCTGTGCTGGTGTGTGTGTGTGTGCTGGTGCGTGTGTCTGTGCTAGTGTGTGTGTGTCTGTGCTGGTGTGTGTGTGTGTGTGTGTGCTGGTATGTGTGTGTCTGTGCTAGTGTGTCTGTCTACAAACTGTACAACTCAGACTGCTGTCCCCGAGTTCAACTGAAGTTGAGTACTTCATGTGTTCATGGAGCTCTCAGGGAAGCATACTACAGCAAGACTGAGCCCCTTCAAGCCTATCTACAGGGCAACTAAGGAAGCTAGGCATCGCTCTGGCTGCCCCACCCTTACAAATCTAACCCCTAGAATATAGAACAGACAACGAGGAGGGAAACTGGACACCTCAAGTCAGAAAGTAGTCACTTCATACAAGATATGAAATCAGACATGGACATCACACCCACCCATCCTGTGATGGACACTGACCACACAGCAGATGATGCACATTCCGTGTGTGTGGGCTTGACACTATCGGGGACCAGACTAGGACACACACGTATCATGACAAGGTTGTACTCCAAATATCTCAAGTAGAAATACAAGTCACCAGTCAAGTTTACACACACACACACTCCCACGTGTGACATCACACAAACATGCCGAGGACACCACAATCAGCTGACCCCTGACCTATACCTCGGACAGCCGATGTTCAGGCTAACATTCTCTAACGACAACGACTGCTGCGAACCACCAACATGCAGCTTGTGGGAGAACTCAACAAATCTTGGTGAATCAAGAGTTAGGGCAAGATGATGGAGACAACGAGAGAACCTGTCCATGAGATAACTGGAGACAACAAGAGAACCTGTCCATGAGATAACTGGAGACAATAAGAGAACCTGTCCATGAGATAACTGGAGACAATGAGAGAACCTGTCCATGAGACAACTGGAGACAACAAGAGAACCTGTCCATGAGATAACTGGAGACAACAAGAGAACCTGTCCATGAGATAACTGGAGACAACAAGAGAACCTGTCCATGAGATAACTGGAGACAATGAGAGAACCTGTCCATGAGACAACTGGAGACAACAAGAGAACCTGTCCATGAGATAACTGGAGACAACAAGAGAACCTGTCCATGAGATAACTGGAGACAACGAGAGAACCTGTCCATGAGATAACTGGAGACAATGAGAGAACCTGTCCATGAGATAACTGGAGACAACAAGAGAACCTGTCCATGAGATAACTGGAGACAACAAGAGAACCTGTCCATGAGATAACTGGAGACAATGAGAGAACCTGTCCATGAGATAACTGGAGACAACAAGAGAACCTGTCCATGAGATAACTGGAGACAACAAGAGAACCTGTCCATGAGATAACTGGAGACAACATGAGAACCTGTCCATGAGATAACTGGAGACAATGAGAGAACCTGTCCATGAGACAACTGGAGACAACAAGAGAACCTGTCCATGAGATAACTGGAGACAACAAGAGAACCTGTCCATGAGATAACTGGAGACAATGAGAGAACCTGTCCATGAGATAACTGGAGACAATGAGAGAACCTGTCCATGAGACAACTGGAGACAATGAGAGAACCTGTCCATGAGACAACTGGAGACAATGAGAGAACCTGTCCATGAGACAACTGGAGGGTCTATTCCCTAGAATCCATAAGGTAGAATGGAAACTGGGGGAGCTAACACCAGGCAGAGGAGAGAGAGAGAGAGAGAGAGAGAGAGAGAGAGAGAGAGAGAGAGAGAGAGAGAGAGAGAGTGAGAGAGAGAGAGAGAGAGAGATGAGTAATCTGAGGTAAAGCTGGCAGGAGCGACAGGAGACAGGACAGTGTGTTGGGTGTGAGATGGTTGAGCACACCAGTGTACCACACTGCGTGGAAGAAATCACTGATGATTCAACAGGCAAGACAGTGTTTACATGCAAAGCGTTGTGGAACGTAATGAGCACGGCAAGGCACATAGAGTGTCCTGGTCATCCACCGCACCTGTATTCATCTCCAGTTGTCTCGACTTGTCTTGCCACTGGATTAAGATTGACTCAGGCAAGAAACGGTCGACAAATTGTGCAACTCGTCCTCACTTTAATCCAATTCACAGCGCAAGTCATTCTTCATCCAACTTCATATATCACCTTCAAGCCCTGTGGCGAGCGGCAAAGCGGCAGGTGTGGGTTCGCTGGCAGTTGTAGTCGCAGCCCTGCACACAGGCGGCTCAATCCATATGGTCATCTTCTACTGACCGGAGCAGCAGTGGGATTTGGCAGCCCCCTGATCGACTGAGTGACTATAGGAAAGCACTGCTCACCTCCATAGCATGAGGAAGGGGCTAGAAAAGGAGCCCTAAACATTGTCTGCTCCATCATTACCTAACCAACTAGCCACGGTTGGTGGGTACCCTATAACTGTGGTTGACCTTAAACCAAAGTTACAACAGGTAAAGCAAAAAATCCTAACCATCGGAGCTTGGAATGTATGCACAGGGCAGAAGAAGAATGACATGTCGAGCTTTGGAATGTATGCACAGGGCAGAAGAAGAATGACATGTTGAGCTTTGGAATGTATGCACAGGGCAGAAGAAGAATGACATGTCGAGCTTTGGAATGTATGCACAGGGCAGAAGAAGAATGACATGTCGAGCTTTGGAAGTATGCACAGAGCAGAAGAAGAATGACATGTCGAGCTTTGGAATGTATGCACAGGGCAGAAGAAGAATGACATGTCGAGCTTTGGAATGTATGCACAGTGCAGAAGAAGAAGACATGTCGAGCTTGGAATGTATGCACAGGCAGAAGAAGAATGACATGTCGAGCTTTGGAATGTATGCACAGGGCAGAAGAAGAATGACATGTTCAAGCTTTGGAATGTATGCACAGGGCAGAAGAAGAATGACATGTCGAGCTTTGGAATGTATGCAGCAGGGCCAGAAGAAGAATGACATGTCGAGCTTGGAATGTATGCACAGAGCAGAAGAGAATGACCATGTCGAGCTTGGAATGTATGCACAGGGCAGAAGAAGAATGACATGTCGAGCTTTTGGAATGTATGCACAGGGCAGAAAGAAGAATGACATGTCGAGCTTTTTGAATGTATGCACAGGGCAGAAGAGAATGACATGTCGAGCTTTTGGAATGTATGCACAGGGCAGAAGAAGAATGACATGTCGAGCTTTGGAATGTATGCACAGGGCAGAAGAAGAATGACATGTCGAGCTTTGGAATGTATGCACAGGGCAGAAGAAGAATGACATGTCGAGCTTTGGAATGTATGCACAGGGCAGAAGAAGAATGACATGTCGAGCTTTGGAATGTATGCACAGGGCATTAGAAGAATGACATGTCGAGCTTTGGAATGTATGCACAGGGCAGAAGAAGAATGACATGTCGAGCTTTGGAATGTATGCACAGGGCAGAAGAAGAATGACATGTCGAGCTTTGGAATGTATGCACAGGGCAGAAGAAGAATGACATGTCGAGCTTTGGAATGTATGCACAGGGCAGAAGAAGAATGACATGTCGAGCTTTGGAATGTATGCACAGGGCAGAAGAAGAATGACATGTCGAGCTTTGGAATGTATGCACAGAGCAGAAGAAGAATGACATGTCGAGCTTTGGAATGTATGCACAGGGCAGAAGAAGAATGACATGTCGAGCTTTGGAATGTATGCACAGGGCAGAAGAAGAATGACATGTCGAGCTTTGGAATG
Organism: Cepaea nemoralis; assembly: GCA_014155875.1. Taxonomy (NCBI): domain Eukaryota; kingdom Metazoa; phylum Mollusca; class Gastropoda; order Stylommatophora; family Helicidae; genus Cepaea; species Cepaea nemoralis. Next base: position 101,771 of record JACEFZ010021038.1, read on the forward strand.
TATGCACAGGGCAGAAGAAGAATGACATGTCGAGCTTTGGAATGTATGCACAGGGCAGAAGAAGAATGACATGTCGAGCTTTGGAATGTATGCACAGGGCAGAAGAAGAATGACATGTCGAGCTTTGGAATGTATGCACAGGGCAGAAGAAGAATGACATGTCGAGCTTTGGAATGTATGCACAGAGCAGAAGAAGAATGACATGTCGAGCTTTGGAATGTATGCACAGGCAGAAGAAGAATGACATGTCGAGCTTTGGAATGTATGCACAGGGCAGAAGAAGAATGACATGTCGAGCTTTGGAATGTATGCACAGAGCAGAAGAAGAATGACATGTCGAGCTTTGGAATGTATGCACAGGGCAGAAGAAGAATGACATGTCGAGCTTTGGAATGTATGCACAGGGCAGAAGAAGAATGACATGTCGAGCTTTGGAATGTATGCACAGGGCAGAAGAAGAATGACATGTCGAGCTTTGGAATGTATGCACAGGCAGAAGAAGAATGACATGTCGAGCTTTGGAATGTATGCACAGGGCAGAAGAAGAATGACATGTCGAGCTTTGGAATGTATGCACAGGGCAGAAGAAGAATGACATGTCGAGCTTTGGAATGTATGCACAGAGCAGAAGAAGAATGACATGTCGAGCTTTGGAATGTATGCACAGGGCAGAAGAAGAATGACATGTCGAGCTTTGGAATGTATGCACAGGGCAGAAGAAGAATGACATGTCGAGCTTTGGAATGTATGCACAGGGCAGAAGAAGAATGACATGTCGAGCTTTGGAATGTATGCACAGAGCAGAAGAAGAATGACATGTCGAGCTTTGGAATGTATGCACAGAGCAGAAGAAGAATGACATGTCGAGCTTTGGAATGTATGCACAGGAGCAGAAGAAGAATGACATGTCGAGCTTTGGAATGTATGCACAGGAGCAGAAGAAGAAATGACATGTCGAGCTTTGGAATGTATGCACAGGGCAGAAGAAGAATGACATGTCGAGCTTTGGAATGTATGCACAGGGCAGAGAAGAAAGACATGGTCGAGCTTTGGAATGTATGCACAGGGCGAAGAAGAATGACATGTCGAGCTTTGGAATGTATGCACATGGCAGAAGAAGAATGACATGTCGAGCTTTGGAATGTATCACAGGGCAGAAGAAGAATGCATGTCGAGCTTTGGAATGTATGCACAGGGCAGAAGAAGAATGACATGTCGAGCTTGGAATTATGCACAGGGCAGAAGAAGAATGACATGTCGAGCTTTGGAATGTATGCACAGGGCTAGAAGAAGAATGACATGTCGAGCTTTGGAATGTATGCACAGGGCAGAAGAAGAATGACATGTCGAGCTTTGGAATGTATGCCAAGGGCAGAAGAAGAATGCATGTCGAGCTTTGGAATGTATGGCACAGGGCAGAAGAGATATGACATGTCGAGCTTTGGAATGTATGCACAGGGCAGAAAAGAATGACATGTCGAGCTTTGGAATGTATGCACAGGCAGAAGAAGAATGACATGTCGAGCTTTGGAATGTATGCACAGGGCAGAAGAAGAATGACATGTCGAGCTTTGGAATGTATGCACAGAGCAGAAGAAGAATGACATGTCGAGCTTTGGATGTATGCACAGGCAGAAGAAGAATGACATGTCGAGCTTTGGAATGTATGCAACAGAGCAGAAGAAGAATGACATGTCGAGCTTTGGAATGTATGCACAGGGCAGAAGAAGAATGACATGTCGAGCTTTGGAATGTATGCACAGGGCAGAAGAAGAATGACATGTCGTAGCTTTGGAATGTATGCACAGGGCAGAAGAAGAATGGACATGTCGAGCTTTGGAATGTATGCACAGGGCAGAAGAAGAATGACATGTCGAGCTTGGAATGTATGCACAGGCAGAAGAAGAATGACATGTCGAGCTTTGGAATGTATGCACAGGGCAGAAGAAGAATGACATGTCGAGCTTTGAATGTATGCACAGGGCAGAAGAAGAATGACATGTCGAGCTTTGGAATGTATGCACAGGGCAGAAGAAGAATGACATGTCGAGCTTTGGAATGTATGCACAGGGCAGAAGAAGAATGACATGTCGAGCTTTGGAATGTATGCACAGGGCAGAAGAAGAATGACATGTCGAGCTTTGGAATGTATGCACAGGGCAGAAGAAGAATGACATGTCGAGCTTTGGAATGTATGCACAGAGCAGAAGAAGAATGACATGTCGAGCTTTGGAATGTATGCACAGGGCAGAAGAAGAATGACATGTCGAGCTTTGGAATGTATGCACAGAGCAGAAGAAGAATGACATGTCGAGCTTTGGAATGTATGCACAGGGCAGAAGAAGAATGACATGTCGAGCTTTGGAATGTATGCACAGGGCAGAAGAAGAATGACATGTCGAGCTTTGGAATGTATGCACAGGGCAGAAGAAGAATGACATGTCGAGCTTTGGAATGTATGCCAGGGCAGAAGAAGAATGACATGTCGAGCTTTGGAATGTATGCACAGGGCAGAAGAAGAATGACATGTCGAGCTTTGGAATGTATGCACAGAGGCAGAAGAAGAATGACATGTCGAGCTTTGGAATGTATGCACAGGGCGAAGAAGAATGACATGTCGAGCTTTGGAATGTATGCACAGAGCAGAAGAAGAAATGACATGTCGAGCTTTGGAATGTATGCAACAGGGCAGAAGAAGAATGACATGTCGAGCTTTGGAATGTATGCACAGGGCAGAAGAAGAATGACATGTCGAGCTTTGGAATGTATGCACAGGGCAGAAGAAGAATGACATGTCGAGCTTTGGAATGTATGCACAGGGCAGAAGAAGAATGACATGTCAAGCTTTGGAATGTATGCACAGGGCAGAAGAAGAATGACATGTCGAGCTTTGGAATGTATGCACAGGGCAGAAGAAGAATGACATGTCGAGCTTTGGAATGTATGCACAGAGCAGAAGAAGAATGACATGTCAAGCTTTGGAATGTATGCACAGGGCAGAAGAAGAATGACATGTCGAGCTTTGGAATGTATGCACAGGGCAGAAGAAGAATGACATGTCGAGCTTTGGAATGTATGCACAGGGCAGAAGAAGAATGACATGTCGAGCTTTGGAATGTATGCACAGGGCAGAAGAAGAATGACATGTCGAGCTTTGGAATGTATGCACAGGGCAGAAGAAGAATGACATGTCGAGCTTTGGAATGTATGCACAGAGCAGAAGAAGAATGACATGTCGAGCTTTGGAATGTATGCACAGGGCAGAAGAAGAATGACATGTCGAGCTTTGGAATGTATGCACAGAGCAGAAGAAGAATGACATGTCGAGCTTTGGAATGTATGCACAGGGCAGAAGAAGAATGACATGTCGAGCTTTGGAATGTATGCACAGGCAGAAGAAGAATGACATGTCGAGCTTTGGAATGTATGCACAGGGCAGAAGAAGAATGACATGTCGAGCTTTGGAATGTATGCACAGGGCAGAAGAAGAATGACATGTCGAGCTTTGGAATGTATGCACAGGGCAGAAGAAGAATGACATGTCAGCTTTGGAATGTATGCACAGGGCAGAAGAAGAATGACATGTCGAGCTTTGGAATGTATGCACAGGGCAGAAGAAGAATGACATGTCGAGCTTTGGAATGTATGCACAGGCAGAAGAAGAATGACATGTCGAGCTTTGGAATGTATGCACAGGGCAGAAGAAGAATGACATGTCGAGCTTTGGAATGTATGCACAGGGCAGAAGAAGAATGACATGTCGAGCTTTGGAATGTATGCACAGAGCAGAAGAAGAATGACATGTCGAGCTTTGGAATGTATGCACAGGGCAGAAGAAGAATGACATGTCGAGCTTTGGAATGTATGCACAGAGCAGAAGAAGAATGACATGTCGAGCTTTGGAATGTATGCACAGGGCAGAAGAAGAAGGACATGTCGAGCTTTGGAATGTATGCACAGAGGCAGAAGAAGAATGACATGTCGAGCTTTGGAATGTATGCACAGGGCAGAAGAAGAATGACATGTCGAGCTTGGAATGTATGCACAGGGCAGAAGAAGAATGACATGTCGAGCTTTGGAATGTATGCACAGGCAGAAGAAGAATGACAGGTCGAGCTTTGGAATGTATGCACAGGGCAGGAAGAAGAATGACATGTCGAGCTTTGGAATGTATGCACAGGGCAGAAGAAGAATGACATGTCGAGCTTTGGAATGTATGCACAGAGCAGAAGAAGAAATGACATGTCGAGCTTGGAATGTATGCACAGGGCAGAAGAAGAATGACATGTCGGAGCTTTGGAATGTATGCACAGGGCAGAAGAAGAATGACATGTCAGAGCTTTGGAATGTATGCACAGGGCAGAAGAAGAATGACATGTCGAGCTTTGGAATGTATGCACAGGGCAGAAGAAGAATGACATGTCGTAGCTTTGGAATGTATGCACAGAGGGCAGAAGAAAGAATGACATGTCGAGCTTGGAATGTATGCACAGGGCAGAAGAAGAATGACATGTCGAGCTTTGGAATGTTATGCACAGGGCAGAAGAAGAATGACATGTCGAGCTTATGGAATGTATGCACAGGGCAGAAGAAGAATGACATGTCGAGCTTTGGAATGTATGCACAGGGCAGAAGAAGAAATGACATGTCGAGCTTTGGAATGTATGCACAGGGCAGAAAGAAGAATGACATGTCGAGCTTGGAATGTATGCACAGGGCAGAAGAAGAATTGACATGTCGAGCTTTGGAATGTATGCACAGGGCAGAAGAAGAATGACATGTCGAGCTTTGGAATGTATGCACAGGCAGAGAAGAATGACATGTCATGTCGAGCTTGAATGTATGCACAGAGCAGAAGAAGAATGACATGTCGAGCTTTGGAAGTGTATGCACAGGGCAGAAGAAGAATGACATGTCGAGCTTTGGAATGTATGCACAGAGCAGAAGAAGAATGACATTCCGAGCTTTGGAATGTATGCACAGGGCAGAAGAAGAATGACATGTCGAGCTTTGGAAATGTATGCACAGAGCAGAAGAAGAATGACATGTCGAGCTTTGGAAATGTATGCACAGGGGCAGAAGGAAGAATGCATGTCGAGCTTTGAATGTATGCACAGAGCAGAAGAAGAATGACATGTCAAGCTTTGGAATGTATGCACAGGGCAGAAGAAGAATGACATGTCGAGCTTTGGAATGTATGCACAGGGCAGAAGAAAGAATGACTGTCGAGCTTTGGAAGTGTATGCACAGGGCAGAAGAAGAATGACATGTCGAGCTTTGGAATGTATGCCAGAGCAGAAGAAGAAATGACATTCGAGCTTTGGAAATGTAATGCACAGGGCAGAAGAAGAATGACATGTCGAGCTTTGAATGTATGCACAGAGCAGAAGAAGAATGACATGTCAAGCTTTGGAATGTATGCACAGGAGCAGAAGAAGAATGACATGTCGAGCTTTGGAATGTATGCACAGGGCAGAAGAAGAATGACATGTCGAGCTTTGGAATGTATGCACAGGGCAGAAGAAGAATGACATGTCGAGCTTTGGAATGTATGCACAGGGCAGAAGAAGAATGACATGTCAAGCTTTGGAATGTATGCACAGAGCAGAAGAAGAATGACATGTCGAGCTTTGGAATGTATGCACAGGGCAGAAGAAGAATGACATGTCAAGCTTTGGAATGTATGCACAGGGCAGAAGAAGAATGACATGTCGAGCTTTGGAATGTATGCACAGGGCAGAAGAAGAATGACATGTCGAGCTTTGGAATGTATGCACAGGGCAGAAGAAGAATGACATGTCGAGCTTTGGAATGTTCAGTCATTTCATAAACTCAGACAAGAGGACACAACAGATTACGCAACCACATGTATACAACATTCAAGATTGGTGAAACAGCCATGTGCACATGTGGATTGGGATCACGGACAGCAGAGCACATACTCCAAGACTGCCCAAATTACGACCTTCTGGGGAGAGAGACGACAGTGGAAGATAAACTCTCTGAACCAGTGAGTGAACTAAAAGAGATAGTGAAGTTCATATAAGAGACAACACTGCAGAAACAGACAAATTTCAACAGAATGAAAGATGAAGACGAAAAATGAACTCAGTCACAGAATAAACTGGGGTTAATAGTGCCCTTCCTGGCCACTCTTCCTTGACTAATCATTCCGACAATTGACCAGGATGTGTCTGCAAAGACAGAGTCAAGGATAGGGTACAAGCCCAGTCTATCATTACTGGTGAATGTCATAGATGTCTGTGAGAACAAACAAGCACAACTCACCATATCTGCAGCTTGATTTTCTTGCCATCTAACTCTATTGTTCTAATCTTGAAATCAATACCTGAAACACAAACAGACTTCATCAACAGCAATCAATGTCCTCTCAAATCACACTCTTTAACAACAATAATCAATGTCCTTTCAAAACACACACTTCAAGAACAGCAATCAATGCCCTTTCAAATAACACATATCAAGAACAGCAATCAATGTCCTCTCAAAACATAAACTTTTACAATCAATGTCCTCTCTGCCAGAGGTGGACAAATGTTCAGACTTCAAAATTCAGAGAATCTCTGACTAACGTCAGGGCAAGGAGTAGCCGAGAGGTCCAGCTCTAATGTGAGAAGAACGGCTGCACATGGCAGTGATAAACAGATCTAGCAAAAGAGTGATGACAGACAGGCAGGTAGGTAAAATGACAGACAGAAGAAAACAGAAAGATAAAGTGACAGACTGGTGACAGACAGACAGGCAGACAAACCTTGTGACAGACAGAAGACAAACAGATAAAGTGACAGACAAACCTAGTAGACAGACAGACAAAGTGACAAACAGATAAAGTGACAGAGAAACCTAGTAACAGACAGATAAACAGAAAGATAAAGTGACAGACAGGCAGACAAACCTTGTGACAGACAGAAGACAAACAGATAAAGTGACAGACAAACCTAGTAACAGACAGAAGACAAACAGATAAAGTGACAGACAAACCTAGTGACAGACAGACAAACCTTGTGACAGACAGAAGACAAACAGATAAAGTGACAGACAAACCTAGTAACAGACAGACAGACAAAGTGACAAACAGATAAAGTGACAGACAAACCTAGTAACAGACAGACAGACAAGCCTTGCGACAGACAGATAAAGTGACAGACAAACCTAGTAACAGACAGACAAACAGACAGATAAAGTGACAGACAGAAGACAGCTGACAGACAGACAAACAGACAGATAAAGTGATAAACAAACCTAGTAATAGACAGACAAACAGACAGATAAAGTGACAGACAGAAGACAGCTGACAGACAGAAGACAGACAGATAAATGGCAAAATAGACCTAGTGACAGACAGACGAGGGCAGACTGCAAAATCATATTAATAATCTGAACTCAACATGCAGCAGATACAATATGAGTATAAATACAGCCAAAACCAAAGTAATACAAGTTAACAGATCTCCTGGTCCATTAAGTATACAGATAAATAGCACATCTCTGAAACAAGTTAAAGAATTCAAATATCTTGGAAACATTATCACAGTAGATGGCAGATTGAACAGATAAATCAAAATCAGATGTCAAAAAGCAAGTGCAATTACATAACAACTACCACCCATACTGAAACATCAAAATATACCCATGTCCGCAAAATGACAGATAATAAACAGCATATTGACACCAACCCTACGCTACCAATCTCAAACTTGGACATTATCCAAATTACACTTTTGTAAAATCAACACCTGTGAGGTGAGATGTCTGAGGAGAGCATCCAGCTTAACAATCTGAGACATAAATGTTATCAGACAGACAGTGAGATCAACACCTTGTGCCACATTTATTGAAAGACAGAAGATCAAGTGGTTTGGCCATCTCATTAGAATGCAATACCATCAACTACCATCACTTGCCCTACATCAAAGATCATCTTTGACGAGAGCAAGAGGACACCTGAGAAGAAAGGTTTAGAGAAGTTTAGGCCAATCTCTCTTCTGAATGATGAGGGAAAAATATTCTTCTGTCATGGTTAGCAGAATCACGACATACCTAATGGTGAACAGGTATATCGACAAGGTGGTTCAAAAAGGGGGCTCACCGGGAGTCCCCGGATGTGTGGAACATACCACCATGATCTGGAAAGCTATCCAGAGATTGAAGAGCATAAAGTCAAACCTTCACGTGGTATGGTTGGACCTGGCTAACGCCTACAGGTCAGTACCCCACCAGATGGTGTGGCAGTGCCTTAGGATGTACCACGTGCCTGAGGAGATCACATCGATGCTTAAGCAGTATTTCTCCGGGTTGACTCTCCGTTTCTCTACCTCGACGTTCACGACCAGACGGATTTACCTCCAAGCGGGTATAGCGATGGGGTGTACGATTTCACCGATACTGTTTGTCATGGCCATGCAGATCATTCTGGATGCGGAATTCGGCTATGCACAAGGATCGAGACTCAAGGAGGAATGTAGGATGTCGCCACTCAAGGCCTTCATGGATGACATGACTATCCTGATACCAGATGAAAGTCATGCACACCACTACTCAAAAGGCTTGATCAACTGATCAACTGGTGAAGGGCAAAGTGGCTGCAACTTCATTCAAGGTGATCCCCACTGCAATGGAGGAACCTGTCAAGAGTCATCGCAAAGTGTGCGATTCCTGACAGACAGACAAGAACGCTGTAGAACAAATACATGACACAACAGAAAACGGTCTGCGAGCCATTGATAAGAGCAGACACAATGGAAAATTCCAGATCTGGTGCCCCCAGTTCATGCTGATCCTGAAGCTGCTATGGTCCCTACTCAGCTGTGACGTGTGGACAAACGTGGTAGAGGTGTTTGAGAAGGTCAGGTCAGCAAAGCCACAAGAACATGGTTGGGAGTGCCTCCATGTCTGACGGATATAGCGCTGTACTCAAAGAAGACACAGCAACCAGACACCACTGACACAACAACCAGAGATGAGTCACAACAACAAGACACCACTGACACAACAACCAGAGATGAGTCACAACAACAAGACACCACTGACACAACAACCAGACACCACTGACACAACAATCAGACACCACTTACACAACAACCAGAGATGAGACACAACAATCAGGCACCAGTGACACAACAAGCAGACACCACTGACACAACAACCAGACACCACTGACACAACAACCAGACTAGACACCACTGACACAACAACCAGAGATGAGACACAACAACCAGAGATGAGATACAACAACCAGAGATGAGATACAACAACCAGAGATGAGACACAACAACCAGAGATGAGACACAACAACCAGACACAACAACCAGACATAACAACTAGACACCACTGACACAACAACAACCAGACACCACTGACACAACAACCAGACACCACTGACACAACAACCAGACACCACTGACACAACAACCAGACACCACTGACACAATAAGTAGACACCACTGACACAACAACCAGACACCACTGACACAACAACCAGACACCACTGACACAACAAGCAGACACCACTGACACAACAACCAGACACCACTGACACAACAACCAGACACCACTGACACAACAAGCAGACACCACTGACACAACAACCAGACACCACTGACACAACAACCAGACACCACTGACACAACAACCAGACACCACTGACACAACAACCAGACACAACAACTAGACACCACAACCAGACACCACTGACACAACAACCAGACACCACTGACACAACAACCAGACACCACTGACACAACAACCAGACACCACTGACACAACAACCAGAGATGAGACAACAAGCAGACACCACCGACACAACAAGCAGACACCACAGACACAACAACCAGACACCACTGACACAACAAGCAGAGATGAGACAACAACCAGACACCACTGACACAACAAGCAGACACCACTGACACAACAAGCAGACACCACTGACACAACAAGCAGACACCACTGACACAACAACCAGAGATGAGACAACAACCAGACACCACTGACACAACAAGCAGACACCAACTGACACAACAACCAAGCACCACTGACACAACAACCACGAGGATGAGACAACAACCAGACCACCACTGACACAACAATCAGACACCACTGACACAACAACCAGACACCACTGACACAAACCAACCAGGACACCACTGACACAACAAGCAGACACCACTGACAAACACCAGACACCACTGACACAACAACCAGACACCACTGACACAACAACCAGACACCCACTGACACAACAACCAGACACCACTGACACAACAAGCAGACACCACTGACACAACAACCAGACACCACTGACACAACATGAAGACACCACGGACACAACAACCAGACACCACTGATACAACAACCAGACACCACTGACACAACAACCAGACACCACTGACACAACAACCAGACATAACTGACACAACAACCAGACACCACTGACACAACAACCAGAGATGAGTCACAACAACCAAACACCACTGACACAACAAGCAGACACCACTGATACAACAACCAGACACCACTGACACAACAACCAGACATAACTGACGACAACAACCAGAACACCAATGACACAACAACCAGACACCACTGACACAACAACCAGACACCACTGACACAACAACCACACACCACTGACACAACAAGCAGACACCACTGACACAACAACCAGACACCACTGACACAACAACCAGACACCACTGACACAACAACCAGACACCACTGACACAACAACCAGACACCACTGACACAACAACCAGACACCACTGACACAACAACCAGACACCACTGACACAACAACCAGACACCACTGACACAAAACCAGACAGGACCACTGACACAACAAGCAGACACCACTGACACAACAACAACACCACTGACACAACAACCAGACACCACTGATACAACAACCAGACACCACTGACACAACAACCAGACACCACTGACACAACAACCAGACATAACTGACACAACAACCAGACACCACTGACACAACAACCAGAGATGAGTCACAACAACCAAACACCACTGACACAACAAGCAGACACCACTGACACAACAACCAGACATAACTGACACAACAACCAGACACCACTGACACAACAACCAGACACCACTGACACAACAACCAGACATAACTGACACAACAACCAGACACCACTGACACAACAACCAGACACCACTGACACAACAACCAGACACCACTGACACAACAACCAGACATAACTGACACAACAACCAGACACAACTGACACAACAAGCAGACACCACTGACACAACAACCAGACACCACTGACACAAACAACCAGACACCACTGACACAACAACCAGACACCACTGACACAACAACCAGACACCACTGACACAACAACCAGACACCACTGACACAACAACCAGACACCACTGACACAACAACCAGACACCACTGACACAACAACCAGACACCACTGACACAACAACCAGACACCACTGACACAACAACCAGACACCACTGACACAACAACCAGACACCACTGACACAACAACCAGACACCACTGACACAACAACCAACACCACTGGACACAACAACCAGACACACTGACACAACAACCAGACACCACTGACACAACAACCAGACAGAACTGACACAACAAACCAGACAACCACTGACACAACAACCAGACACCCACTGACACAACAACCAGACACACTGACACAACAACCAGACACCACTGACACAACAACCAGACACCAATGACACAACACCAGACACCACTGACACAACAACCAGACACCACTGACACAACAACCAGACACCACTGACACAACAACCAGACACCACTGACACAACAACCAGACACCACTGACACAACAACCAGGACACACTGACACAACAACCCAGACACACTGACACAACAACCAGACACCACTGACACAACAACCAGACACCACTGACACAACAACCAGACACAACTGACACAACAACCAGACACCACTGACACAACAACCAGACCCCACTGACACAACAACCAGACACCACTGACACAACAACCAGACACCACTGACACAACAACCAGACACCACTGAGCACAACAACCAGACACCACTGACACAACAACCATACAAACTGAAACAACAACCAGACACCACTGACACCAACAACACCAGACATAACTGATACAACAACCAGACACCACTGACACAACAACCAGACACACTGACACAACAACCAGACATAACTGACACAACAACCAGACACCACTGACACAACACCAGACACCACTGACACAACAACCAGACACACTGACACAACAACCAGACATCAACTGACACAACAACCAGACACCACTGACACAACAACCAGACACCACTGACACAACAACCAACCTAACTGACACAACAACCGATCACCACTGACACAACAACCAGACACCACTGACACAACAACCAGACACCACTGACACAACAACCAGACACCACTGACACAACAACCAGACACCACTGACACAACAACCAGACACCACTGACACAACAACCAGACACCACTGACACAACAACCAGACACCACTGACACAAACAACCAGACACCACTGACACAACAAAACCCGACACCACTGACACAACAACCAGACACCACTGACACAACAACCAGACACCACTGACACCCAAAAACCAGACACCACTGACACAACAAGCAACACCAGGACACAACAGCAGACACCACTGACACAAAACCAGACACCACTGACACAACAACCAGACACCACTGACACAACAACCAGACACCACTGACACAACAACCAGACACCCCCTGACACAACAACCAAAACCACTGACAAAAACAACCAGACACCACTGACACAACAACCAGACACCCCTGACACAAAAAACCAGACCCACTGACACAACAAACCCGACACCACTGATACAACAACCCGACACCACTGACACAACAACCGACACCACTGACACAACAACCAGACACCACTGACACAACAACCAGACACCCCTGACACAACACCAGACACCACTGACATAACAACCAGACACCACTGACACAACAACCAGACACCACTGACCAACAACCAGACACCACTGACACAACAACCAGACACCACTGACACAACAACAGACACCACTGACACAACAAACCAGACACCACTGACACAACAACCAGACACCACTGACACAACAACCAGACACCACTGACACAACAACCCGGACACCACTGACACAACAACCAGACACCACTGACACAACAACCAGACACCACTGACACAACAAACCCAAAACCACTGACACAACAACCAGACACCACTGACACAACAACCGACACCACTGACACAAAAAACCAGAACCACTGACACAACAACCAGACACCACTGACACAACAACCAGAGATGAGACACAAGAACCAGAGATGAGACACAACAACCAGACACCACTGACACAACAAGCAGACACCACTGACACAACAAGCAGACACCACTGACACAACAAGCAGACACCACTGACACAACAACCAGAAAACCACTGAACAACAACCACACCACTGACACAACCCAAACCCGACACCCCGACACAACCCCCGACACCACTGACACAACAACCAGACACCACTGACACAACAAACAGACACCACTTGACACAACAACCAGACACCACTGACACAACAACCGACACCAATGACACAACAACCAGACACCACTGACACAACACCAACACCTGACACAACAACAACACCACTGACACAACAACCCGACACCACTGACAAAACAACCGAAACCACTACCCCAACCAGACACCCCTGACACAACACAAAACCACTGACACACCCAAAACCCTGACACAACAACCAGACACCACTGACACAACAACCGAGTGAGACCAAGAACCAGAGATGAGACACAAAAACCAGACACCACTGCCACAAGCGACACCCTGCACCAACCAGCCCACTGACACAAAACCAGACACCACTGACACAACACCAGACACCACTGACACAACAAACCCGACACCCCTGAAAACAAACAAAAACACTGACACAACAACCAGACCACTTTAACAACAACAGAGATGAAAACAAGAACCAGAGATGAGACCAACAACCAGACACCACTGACAAAAACAGAACACTGACACAACAACAGACACCACTGACACAACAAGCAGACACCATGACCAAAAAACAGACACAATGACACAACAACCAGACACCACTGACAAACAACCAGACACACTGACACAAAAACAGACACCACTGACACAAAAACCAGACACACTGACACAACAACCAACACCACTGCACACAACCAGACACCACTGCACAAAAACCCGACACCCCTGACACAACAACAGACACCCCTGACACAACAACCAGACACCACTGACACAACAACCAGCACCACTGACCAACACCAGAACCCCCTGACACAAAAACCAGAGATGAGACAACAAGCAACCACCGACCAACAAGAGACCCACTGACACAACAACCCGACACCACTGACACAACAACCAACACCATGACACAACAAACAACACCACTGACACAACAACCAGACACCCTGACACAACAAGCAGACACCACTGACACAACAAGCAGAGATTCCCTGTGATTCAGAATCCGACCCTCCCCAAAAAACTTTTCACGGAAGACGAGAAGAGTTGTGAGATAGTTCACCAACTCGCCAACCGGCTGCCAACACCACAGATCTCACACTTACCTATCGTTGAAATAAAAGTTGAATTGAAAGCGTCCTCAGAAAACCTGAAAAGGATGCAAGTCTTGGCGACGGCCGAGTCGCCGATGAGGAGCAACTTGAACAAGTAGTCGTAATCTTGGCCATCTTGTCCTGCAGCGGAAACACCTTCATTTGCATAAACCCAAGCTGACGTCTGCCGCGGTGTCACTTCCGGGGCGGGCACTCGCCCGGTGTCGCGGTTCCTCAACCACCTCCATCATTCTACCCGTGTGTCTGAAGGGCTTTCCTTTCTTTCTTCTTCTACTCCGAGCAAACAGCTAAACAAATTAAATAGACTGCACTCTTAATACACGAAACATTATGTTCAATAGGATCTATATAACAAGAAAGGCTTGATCGAAATTTTTCGAAAAGTACGGGCGATTATTCTCACCTCCTACATAAGAACATAAACAATGCAGTGGTGGGTTTGTATGAATATAATTAGAGGAAATGCGGCAAAGCTGCGGAAATGTAAATAATATAAAATAACACAAAGTAATGCAGCTTTACATAACAGAGTTACGAAACAACACAAGGACGTTGTGGCGACTAGCCGTCATCAGCAAACAACTACATACACAAAACACAACATATCGTCTCGGAGAAGACTCGGTGACTACATTAAGGTATAAGGACGGGATGAGAAGAATAAACAAATGAAAAAATTAGAGCAATGAAGAGAAAATGAAAATTTGAAGAAACAAAAATGTTGCTACTTATCTCAAAATCCCAAGCTGTAATACTAACACAAATGTCACCGGTTTCCTCTTTTATACACAATCGTGGGTGTCCGTGGGTCATGGGAACTCGGCTCGGGATGGTAACGTTTCAGTAACAATCTCAGGTAAATGAGTGGAAGTTTGTTGTTGTTGCGTATCCCTTAAGGGACGTTGCAGTCAACACTAGCATCTTTCAGCTGCTGTTGATGTACTAGGCAAGTTTTACGTTCAGTAGTTTGCCATTGATTTCTGAACAACCGGCTCCCATACCAGCACGTTATAACACAACGCGACACGGTCTGCTGAACAAATCGGTCGCAGCTGAGCTTCGAACGCCTGGTACCCGGCTCACGAACCGCATTCGCAAGCCTTTAGATGTGGTACATGAAAAAGAGGGGGTTCGAAGCAATGAAAATGTGATGGTTGTCCGAGAGTGAAAGCTAAGGAGTTCCAGTGGATGTACGTACAATGCATCAGTGATGGTGATACTAACGAAGTTTTTCCTTCACTATATGTTGTGTTTTATGTATGTATTTGTTTGCCGATGAAGGCAAGTCGCCGGAAAGTTCTTGTATTGGTTCGTAATTTTTTTTTTTTTGTTTTTTAATGAAAATGGTATGGGTGCCGGTCGTTCAGAAATCAATGGCTAACTACTGACTGTAATCTTGCCCAGGAATCGCGAACAGCCAAAAATGCTGGGGTTGACTGTTACGTCCTGTAAAGGACATGCAACTAAATTTTTAACGTAAGAATGTGGTTCATTTTCGTAAGTGTATTTTGTCAAGCTGCTCTGTACTCCGTGTTTGTTTATCGTTTACATGTCAACAAGGAAGCCTCCGTGGCAAACTGGTTACTCCTCCTCCTCCTGTCTCTCGCTACGAAGTTCGAGGGTTCGATTCCGGGTAATGTAATTCCCCCCCCCCCCCCCCCCCCGAGAACATTTTTCTCGGAGTCTCCGGCGGGTCGTCGCTGGAGCTACTGAGTACGTGCTTTCTGTGACCTTCGGCAGGCCGCCCTGTGGAAAGAGACTGAGCCATATGGGATGGAACCCCTTGCAATTAAGTCGATCCTCTCGACCGTTAAACCGTTTAAAAAAATTGCATGTCAATAGCTTTATATCAGTTTGACCAGTTTTATTCACACATTTCCTATGTAGGCGCTTACATTAAGTGCGGGATGTCCTGGGCGGTACAGACTTAGAAAGAAATTAACCAGGTTGTCGGCATTCAGCGTATGCATACGGGACACGGGCATCTTAAAGTTAAAGTGAGCCGAGAAAACGCCTAACTTAACACACGTTCTGTTCCTCGCATAGTGAGTGGCACTTCTCTGCCGGCTACAGAGAACAGCCAGGATCTGCTGACTGTCTGCAGCGTGTGCAAGTAATCGTGATGCTGTTTCAGGCGCTCCTCGTGAGCTACCGAATAATCATCATCCAGTGCCTTGCGGGGCTGGCGTGGGTGATCACGCCTCTCCACAAATTGCGATCTCCGACAGCATGCATCAATTTATGTGTTGACTCCCTTCCGTGCCATGACAGAAGACTGTCAACAATGTAATCACACTGTCTTCCTCCATCTCTCTTTCCGCAAATCTTTCCCGTTGTCACAACATGTTCCAGTTTTTGTCTTCTCATCACGTGTCCAAATAATAAAGACTGCTTCTTTCCTGATGTTTGCGATAAGTTGTCTTTGCGACTCAGCTTCCCTTAAAACGTCCTGGTTGCTCACTTTGGTTGTCCAATTAATTTCCAACATTCATCTCCAAGGTTTCCAGGGATTTTTTCGCCTGTTTACTAATTGTCCAGGATTCGCAGCCATATGTTAAACTGGTTCTAAATAACATGCAAGAACTATTTTTCTAACTTGCAAGGACAAGGACTTATTGCACAAAATGTTCTTCATTTTATAGAATGCAGATTTTGCTTGTCCTATTATGGTGGTTTCGAGGTATGGTGTCCGCCTCGAGTGCTGGAGGTACCGGGTTCACGACCCGGTGAGGACCGGGGTTTATTTCACGTGGACTTCCAGTAATAAAATTTCCCCTGGTCTCTGGGTAGTGAGATCGGACGCCCGTGTGTATTGCTGCGCACGTAAAAAAATCCCTTGGCAGTTGGAAATCGAAAAAGAGTAGCCTAACGGCGCTGCCCGGGCAAAATTGCGAGTTAAAAATATACCCAAAGTATTTCAGGATCCTCGCCGGTGCTACGGAGTTCGTGCACTGAGCTGAGTTTCTCCAGACTCAGGTTTGAGTTAGGAAGAGAACGGAGCACTTATGGATTACACGCGTGAGCCGTGATGTTGATCCATCGACTAAACTAAACTAAACTTGTTCTTTATCTCAGTGATGCATCTTTCATCTGATGTTATCCATGTTCCTAGATATCTGAATTTCTGCACTTGCCCCAAAATAGCATTATTAACTTTAACTGCACATTTAGGTACAACCTGTTTCTCTGATATCACCATGAATTATGCCGTTCTATTATTCAAGCTAAGGCCTATATTTTCACTTTCCACAACCACTGAATCTATCATTTCCTTAGTTAATTCTGACTAACTATCAAGACAGTGTCACCTAGCATCAAGTAAATTATTTATATTTTCTGTAGGTCTCATTATATATTCACTGTACAATGAGAACAAATCAGGAGACAATACACAACCTTGTCTGGAGTCCTTATTTATACACTGAAATGTTCCTACCAGGTTGTTGATTCTTATGGCTGCTGTTTGCTGACCAAGTATGTTCTTTATTATTCACAGGTCTTTGCCGTCAATATTCAGTTGCTTTAATTATATTCTCATGTTTCGCATTGTCAAAGAATGTGAAGAAGAAGAAGAAGAAGAAGAAGAAGAAGAAGAAGAAGAAGAAGAAGAAGAAGAAGAAGAAGAAGAAGAAGAAGAAGAAGAAGAAGAAGAAGAAGAGGCAGAAGAAGAAGAAGAAGAAGAAGAAGAAGAAGAAGAAGAAGAAGAAGAAGAAGAAAAAGAAGAAGAAGAAGAAGAAGAAGAAGAAGAAGAAGAAGAAGAAGAAGAAGAACGAATGAACGAACGAACGTACAGACTTTATTTTCAAAGGGTAACAAATTGGGCACGCAGGCCCGTCTTACATTCGGCCCTTCCAATCACTCATCTTTCTTTCATCAACAGTGCATAGGAAAAAAACATTGTCACATGAATTTTGTAAGAAGAGAAGAAGAAGAAGAAGAAGAAGAAGAGAAGAAGAAGAAGAAGAAGAAGAAGAAGAAGAGAAGAAGAGGCAGAAGAAGAAAGAAGAAGAAGGAAGAGAAGAAGAAGAAGAAGAAGAAGAAGAAGAAGAAGAAGAAGAAGAAGAAGAAGAAGAAGAAGAAGAAGAAGAACCAGCTTGTGTATATGTGTGAATGTATGTGTGCGAGCATGTGTGTGTGTGTGTGTGTGTGTGTGTGTGTGTGAGAGAGAGAGAGAGAGAGAGAGAGAGAGAGAGAGAGAGAGAGAGAGAGAGAGAGAGAGAGAGAGAGAGAGAGAGAGAGAGAGAACGAACGAACGAACGAACGAACAGACTTTATTTTCAAAGGGTAACAAATTGGGCACGCAGGCCCGTCTTACATTCGGCCCTTCCAATCACTCATCTTTCTTTCATCAACAGTGCATAGGAAAAAAACATTGTCACATGAATTTTGTAAACATAAACAATGCATATTACTATGTTATGAGACACATCCACCACCAACCCACACATCCCCCATTCACTCCAACCCTCCCACCCAACCACACACACATACAATACATTCCCCAACCCATCCACCACATCCCTACACCTACACATCTCCCCACCCACACACACCTCTCACCCACCACACATCCCATCCACCCACACCCCAAGCACACATACATTCAATAACCCACACATCCCCCACCTACACACATCTCCCCACCCACTCACATATCCTCTACCCGTCCCATTTCCCACCAACAATCACTCACCCAATATCCTCCTCCACCCACACACCTCCAACCACCCAACCAAACACACATTCCTCAGCCACACACACATCTCCCCGTCAACTCACATATTCCGCACCTACCCACACACAAATTCCGCACTCACCCACATAATCTCCCATCTCCCCCAGCCCACTCACAGATCCCGAGCCCACACCTACAAACATCCCCCACCATCTCCTAACCTGCACACACTCACCCACCCACATATTCTCTACCCACCCACACATCCTCTACCCACCCATCCCCCAACCAAACATCCCTTAACCACACACCCTAACTCATATACAATCACCCACCCACACATCCTCTACCCAACCACACATCCTCCACCCAACCACACATCCTCACCCCATTCCCCCAGCCACACATCCCTTAACCACACACCCCTACCCATATACACACACATCCCCACCAACGCACAATCTCCCCACCCATACAAACATCCCTCACACACATCCCCACCCACCAACACATTCCCCATTCACAAACACACACCTCCCATCCACGCACACACAGCCCATACATTCATCCCCTCACACATCCCTAGACACCCGTACTTATCCCTCAACCACTAACACCCACACATCCCTTACCCACTCATTAATACATACATCTCATATGTACCCACCCACACTCACACATCCCAACCACCCATCTAAGCACACATCCCCCACCCTCACACACATCCTTCACCCACCCACAAGCCCAACCACACCTTCACCCACCCACACAAACATCATTTATCCACACCCAGCTCCCCTCCCACACAATACCACACCCCAAAGACACATCCCTCACCCACACACACACATCTATCCACACATCTCCTACCCATCCACACATCCCCCAACTACAATCACCCTCACTACCCACACGTACATCCTCTATCCAGCCACACACACCCCCACCCAGCCAGACATATCCCCCACCCACACACACATCTCCAAATCCATCACCCACACCCATCACGCACCCTCCCCCAACCCACACACATCCCCCACACACATTCACCCACACATCTCTCACCCACACACACTCCCGACCCATCCACCCAAACATCCCACACCCATACACATCCCTCACCCACACACATATCCCCAAACCCACAACCACCCCCACCTGCACACAATCTCCCACCCACCACATATCCCCACACCCATATCTCCCCACCCACACATATACCCCCACCCATCCCATAACCCACCATCAATCATCCACCAACATATCCTCCTCCACCCACTCACCCACAACCACCTAGACAAACACACATCCCCACCCACAAACACATCTTCCCATACACCCATATATCTCGCACGCACCCACACACAAATCACCCACCCACCCACACACAAATCCACCACCCACCCACACAAATCCACCCCGCCCACCCACACATCCTGAGCCCACCCACACACATCACGAATCCACCCACACACACATCTCCCGATCCCCCAACCTACTATTATGATCAAACTCCCACACTTTACTCACACATACAGTGACGATTGTCGTGAGCATTGTCGCAAAATTGTAAAGAAAATGGAAAAAAATTGTACATATACAGTTTGTAACTTAAAAATTAGTGATGCAATTCAACTCTCTCTCTCTCTCTCTCTCTCTCTCTCTCTCTCTCTCCTCTCTCTCTCTCTCTCTCTCTCTCTCTCTCTCTCTCTCTCTCTCTTACACAGACACACACACATTCCCCACACACACATATCCCTGAGAGAGAGAGAGAGAGAGAGAGAGAGAGAGTGCGTGTGAGTGTGCGTGTGTGTGCAGGAAGTAAAAAGCAAGCCAATAAGGATATTACTGTTTGTGTATGTGTGTGCATGTGTGAGCACGTGTGTGCATGTGTGAGCACGTGTGTGCATGTGTGAGCACGTGTGTGCATGTGTGAGCACGTGTGTGCATGTGTGAGCACGTGTGTGCATGTGTGCGCATGTGTTCAGGAAGTATAGATAGGCTAGGAAAGACACACAAGAAACTGGATGGGTGTGTATGTATGTATGTGTTTATGTGTGTGTGTGTCCGCGCGCGCGCGTGTTTGTATGTGTGAGTGTATTGCAGGATGTAAACCAAGACTGGGACCTATATAGAACAATAGTTGTGTGATGTGTGTGCATGTTTGTGTATGGCTATGTGTGGGTATATATGTGTGTGAATGTGTGGGTGTGTGAATGTGTGAGTATGTATGTGACAAGGAGCTAACGAAAGGCTAGGAGCATACCTACTGAAAGAAATTGTGTGTGTGTGTGTGTGTGTGTGTGTGTGTGTGTGTGTGTGTGTGTGTGTGTGTTATTAGAAAGTAAACAAAATTTATGAGTACACTTCATAGTCATCAAGTATCTTTCCATCTGGCGTAAGCGTCCATGACTCTCCACAGATCTCGGTCTTTGGTGTTCTGGATCAACTCTGCTGATGATATTCATCCATGCCACCGTCTCAATCAGTCCAGCATCATTTCTCTTGGTGTACCTCTGCCTCTCTTCTCCTCGATCTTTCCAGTTGTCACGATGTTCTCCAATACCTCTCTTCTCATCACATGACCAAAGAAAGCTGTTTGAATCTTTCTTAATGTTGTATATAATGTTCTAGTTTTATAAGCCGCTTTCAGGCAATCGTTGCTAGTTACCTTGGCAGTCCACAACATTGCATGCAACATTCATCTAAGGAACACTATATCTGTTGCTTCCATGTTCTTATTAACGTGTTCATTTACATTCCAAGATTCACTGCCGTACAGCAACAGAGGTTCTATATAGCACTTCAGCACTCTCTTTCTTACATTCAATGATAGTGACTTATTGCATAAGATATTCTTCAAGAAACAAATGAAGATCGTAAACTAATTAGAGACATTAGACGTAGACAGTCACAATTTTTTGGGCATGTTATGAGAAGAAATGATTTGGAGAACTTGGTGACAACTGGTAAGATCGAGGGGAACAGACCAAGGGGAAGACCTAGAAGCAAGTACCTGGGTGGCTTGGCCTTGTGGCATGGTCGAGACAGAAACACGGAGCTGATCCACGACTCTGGTGATCGAGTGAGATGGGAGAACATGACCGCCCACGCTTACCGGCATGGCACATGATGGATGGATGATGTGATGGATTCTTCATTTTCTGAAATGCAGCTTTTGCTTGCCCTATTCTGTTCTTAATCGATGTTGTGCATCTTCCATCTGATGTTATAATTGTCCCTAGGCATTTGATTATATCCACTTGGTTAAGAGTCTCTCCTTCTATTTCTGTTTCACATTTTTGTGTTACTGTTTTCTCTGGTATCAACATTGCTATTGTCTTTTTGTTATTCAAGGAGAGTTCTTTCATGGCACTCTCTGTTACTACAATGTTCAACAATTGTTGTAGATCTTTCTCATTATCCGCCACCAATATTGTGCCATCTGCATAGCGTGTATTGTTTATATTATAACCTCCGATCAGTATTCACGGCTTCTCTTTGATCTCTCTTATTATTACTTCGCTATAGAGAGAAGAGATCCGGTGTCAAGACACATCCCTCAGCATACTCAAATATATATATATATATATATATATATATATATATATATATATATATATATATATATATATATATATATATATATATATATATATATATATATATATGTGTGTGTGTGTGTGTGTGTGTGTGTGTGAGTGTGAGTGTGTGTGCGTGAGTGTGTGTCTGTGTGTGTTATCAGGTAGTAATGAAAGGCTAGGAGTATACTGACTGACTGATTCACTGACTGACTGACTCACTGACTGACTTACTCACTGAATAACCGACTAGCTGACTGACTGACTCGCTGACCATCGGACTCACTGACTGATCTACTGACTGACTGACTGATGACTCACTGACTAACTAATTCACTAAATGACTAACTCACTGACTGACTGACTCACTGACTAACTGACTCACTGATTGACTGACTCGCTGACCATCGGACTCACTGACTGATCTACTGACTGACTGACTGACTCCCTGAATGACTACCTCACTGACTGACTAACTCGATGACTGACTGACTCACTGATTGAATGACTCACTGACTGACTCACCGGCTTACTCACTGACTGACTCACTGACTGAATCACTGACTGACTGACTCACTGACTGACTTACTGACTGAATCACTGACTGACTCACTGACTGAATCACTGACAGACTGACTCACTGACTAATTGACCGACTGACTGACTCACTGACTGACTCACATACTAATTGACTGACTGACTCACTGACCGACTGACTCACTGACTGACTCACTCACTGATTGACTGACTCAGTGACTGACTGACTGACTCACTAACTCACTGCTTCACTGACTGTCTGACTCACTGATTGACTAACTCACTGACTGACCGTCTCGCTGACTGACTGACTAACTGACTGTTTGACTCACTGACTGACTTAATTACTGACTGACTGACTGATTGAATGACTCACAGACTGAATTACTCACTAACTGCCTCGCTGATTGACCGAGTCGCTGACTGACTGTCTCACTGACTAACTGACTCATTGACCGACTGACTCATTGACCGACTGACTCACTGACTGACTCACTCACTGATTGACTGACTCAGTGACTGACTGACTAACTCACTAATTCACTGCTTCACTGACTGTCTGACTCACTGATTGACAAACTCACTGACTGACCGTCTCGCTGACTGAATGCCTCACTGACGGACTCACTGACTCGCTGACTCGCTGACTAACTGACTGACTCGCTAGTTAACTGACTGACTCGCTAGTTAACTGACTCTCTGAATTGCAGACTCGCTGAATGACTCGTTGCTCGACTCACTGACTGACTGACTCACTGACTTGCTGACTGACTTACTCACTGACTTACTCACTGACTGACTGACTGACTGACTGGCTCACTGACTGACTGCCTCTCTGACTGACTGACTCACTGACTGTCTAACTGACTCACTGACTGATTGACTGACTGACTCACTGGCTGACTGTCTCTCTAACTGACTGACTCACTGACTGATTGACTCACTGACTGATTGACTCACTGACTTACTGACTGACTGACTGACTCCACTGCCTGACTGAATGACTGACTGACTGACTGACTGACTCACTCACTCACTCACTGACTGACTCACTGACTGACTGACTTGCTCACTGACTGACTGTCTCTCTGAGTGTCTTTAAAGCGTTTCCTCTGGCCTGCTTGGGAGCGTTTACCACAAGGCAACTCGTTGTGGGAAGCCATGTTAGGGTTGGTAGTTGTGGGAAGCCATATTAGTGTGGGTCGTTGTGGGAAGCCATGTTAGAGTGGGTCGTTCTGGGGAGCAATGTTAGGGTGGATCTTTGTGGGGAGCAATGTTAGGCTGGATCGTTGTGGGGAGCAATGTTAGTGTGGATCTTTGTGGGGAGCAATGTTAGGCTGGGTCGTTGTGGGGAGCAATGTTAGGCTGGGTCGTTGTGGGGAGCAATGTTATGCTGGGTCGTTGAGGGGAGCAATGTTAGGCTGGGTCGTTGTGGGGAGCAATGTTAGGCTGGGTCGTTGTGGGGAGCAATGTTAGGCTGGGTCGTTGTGGGGAGCAATGTTAGGCTGAGTCGTTGTGGGAAGCAATGTTAGGCTGGGTCGTTGTGGGGAGCAATGTTAGGCTGGGTCGTTGAGGGGAGCAATGTTAGACTGGGTCGTTGTGGGGAGCAATGTTAGGCTGAGTCGTTGTTGGGAGCAATGTTAGGCTGGATCGTTGTGGGGAGTAATGTTAGGCTGGGTCGTTGTGGGGAGCAATGTTAGACTGGGTCGTTGTGGGGAGCAATGTTAGGCTGGGTCGTTGAGGGGAGCAATGTTAGGGTGGGTCGGTGTGGGAAGCGATGTTAGGCTGGATCGTTGTGGGGAGCCTGGTCACTTGTAAAATCGTCTCTAAGGGGTTCGAACACCGGGCAAGGGTGCTTGCGACTGCCTCAGAGAGGGGCGGGGACAAAGATAGAGACATAACTCTCTTCCCGCCACCACCTGCATCTGTCATTAACTAAGATCAGAAACTGGTGCTTGCTGCATGGATAGATCTAGAGAGATGTTGGGTTGGGAGTGGATGGTTGGGGGTGTGTGGGTGCGTAGTGGAGGATGTGTGGGTTAGTGAGTGTTGGTGGATAGGTGGGTATGTGTGTGTGGATGGGGAGAGGTTTGTGGTGTGTTGGTTGGGGATATGTGTGTGGTGTGTGGATAGGGGATGTGTGTGTGGGTGGGGGATTTGTGTGGTGTGTGGGTGGGGGTATGTGCTGGGTGGGTGGGTGGGGGTATCTGTGTGGGTGTGGGTGGGAATATGTGTATGGTGTGTATGTGGGGGATGTGTGGTGGTATGTGGGTGTGGGATGTGTGGGTGAGGGATATGTGTGTGTGGTGCGTGGGTGGGGACTGTTGTGTGGTGGGATGTGGCTTAGGGCATGTGTGGGTGGGTGGAGGATGTATGTGTGGGTGGTGGGGTGTGTGTGTGTGAGTGGATTGGGGATGTATAGGTGGTTAGGGAGATGTGTGTGTGTGTGTGTGTGGGTAGGGAGATGTCAGTTGGTGGGGATGTGTGTATATGGTTTGGGGATGTGTGAGTGGATGTGTGGGTTGGTGGGGGATGTGTTTGTGTGGGTGAGGAATATGTGGTCGATGGAGGTGTGGTTGGGGGATGGGCGGAGAAAGGATGTGCGGGTGGGGGATGGGTGTATGGATTAGGAAGTGTATGTGGGTTGGCGCGGGTGTGTGGGTTGGTGGGGGTGTTTGTGTGGGTGGCGAGTGTGTTTGGGTTGGGAACAGGTGAGGGCAGTGTGTGTGGGTGAGGGAAGTGAGGGAGGGGTTGGGTCGGTTGGTGGGGTATGTATGTGTCCCTGGGTGTGTGTGGGTGGGTGGGTGGGTGCGGTGTGTTTGTGGGGTGATGTGTGGGTGGGGTTATGTGTGGGTAGGTGGGAGATGGGCCTCATAACATGGTAATTTGCCTTGTTTATGTTTACAACATTCATTTCACAATGTTTTTTTTTTTTCTTTCGATGTGAATGTATAGTGCTCTTGATAGACGAAAGATGAGTGATTGGAAGAGTCGAATGTAAGACGGGCCTGCGTGCCCAATTTGTGACCCTTTTAAATAAAGTTGATTTGATTTGATTTGATCTAAAGAATGCCTTTGACAAAGTCTGGAAACAAGGTCTGATGAAGAAACTGAGAAACTATAAAGTCAATGGAAGAATGTGCAAATGGATGAAAGCATACTTGCACAACAGAAGAGCCCGAGTACAGATAGACGGACTCAAGAGCAAGAAAGTATTACTGCGTC
>JACEFZ010021039.1:0-97500 GCA_014155875.1 Cepaea nemoralis
CGTGGGATTAGCTTGGAGTAAAGGAGTACTTCTAGGTTTGGTTGTAAAGAGAGATATATTTTTACCCTCACCAATTATAGTGGTAAATACTGTCAACATGACAGGACAATTCTCAGGGAAAAATAGAGAACTATCCACTTCTTGCATGGGCATAAATATATAAACTACACCATTCCTTACAGGAAAGGTTAAATGTGCAGCATTAACCATCTCATTGCTGCGATATTATATTGGAAACATTCCTGAAGTGAATGACATACCACATGACAGCAGACAGTACATCATCGGTCAGTTGTAATGTTGATACTATCATTTCACCTCTCAAATCACAACACCATTCATGATGTATTACCACCTGTAAATGAATGTACAAATACCACCGGCTGGCCAGAATACTACATAATTGTGTGAATATGTAAAACATCAATGTGTGATGAGAATGATCGTCGTTGTAATGTAGTAAATGCAGTAACTCGATCTACTGCACAGATGCAAGATCGAATCGATCAAACAGAGGTTTACAACGAGTAAGTCCTGTTGTAACATCTCTGAGACAACTGGGAGACGTTTATAACATCTCAGAAAGCGATCGATCTCTGCAAAAGTATTTTAAATGTATAGGCGAAAAGCCTAAGAGTAGCAAAGAACTGCTCAATGGTACTTTGCTCTCAGACGGAATTTCTAAACACGGTATTACATCAAAGGTTCCAGGCACTATGAACAAACAGTGCTACCGTTAGAAAACCGCAAGCAAGCATTGAATATACTCATGAACATACCCTTTGCAGGGACACATGGCTTTATGCTAAATCTAGAGCAAGGGCTACTTACTCAATTTTATTGGCCAAAGTTTTGCAACGATACCAAACAGTATTGCAGATAGTGTGAATCTTGTCAAAAGCTTGTCAAAAAGGGTAAAACACCCGCAAGCTGAATTGCAAGTTACTGATTTGGCTAGTAGACCATTTGAAAAGATCTCCGGTCGATATTAGTTGGTCATCTGAACCATATAACATCTAAAGGTAATAGATACATTGTAACACACATTGATCTATGTACTCGTTTGGACAAGAAGCGATTCAATGAAGAACATAACTTCCAACGACATCATGGAAGTGTTCTTCATATTTTTGCCGAGGGCTAGGAATTCCCTGATACCACCCTTTCAGATCGGGGGTAGCCACAGTTATTTTCTCGCTACAACAAGCCTTTTTACAAAAATGTGGGGTGTTAAACAATGCTTGAACAGTCCATACCACCACATTCGACCGGTTATAGCGGTTTTAGTAGTAGAAAAAATTAATGCGATATGAAACATATGCTCTCTAAGGTAACAATAACATCCTGAAGATTTGGATACTCTATCTGCCTGCCATTTTGTTTGCATATAGGGAAGTGCCCCATTCCAGCACTGGTTCTCACCATTCGAAATGTTAATGGTGCACAACCACGTGGCCCATTATCTCTGATGAATCTGATGTGACTGGAAAGTACAACTGTGTCTATACCATTTCACCATATGAACATGTAACATCATTGCGTGATAGATTATGAAATCATTGTATATTAGCCAAAGAAGTCTCCAAAAATCAGGAGACTATTCACCGACAATATGCTAAACAGAGGAAATAGAATATTACACTGACGCCAGGACAGGACGTTCTTCTTCTTTTGCCAAGTGATAGACATCTCCTAAACTGACTCATGGCAAGGACCGTTCAAAGTGCCACGACAAATTTCGACGGTAGATTACGAGAGTGCAGTTAGGGACAAAACATGAAAATTTTCATATGTTAACATGCTCAACACCATATCACCACAGGCAATGACGAGCAAAGTAGAGAGAGACTGCAGCAAGCACCTCCATAGTGGACCAGACGGACGACAACGACACTGACGAGATACCGACACCAGTTCTTGACACGACGACCAACTTGACAGGACCATTAAGGCTAAAATCCTAAACTGACTCAGACACAGACTGACAGTTGCAGACAACTGATACATGAATACCGGACGATCTTTTTCTGACAGCCCAGGACAGACAGATTTAGTGCAACACCAAATCATCTTAACATCTGACGTTCCTATTAAGTGTAGTAGACCATATTCCATCCCTATACACTATAAAGAAAAACTTCATCAAGAATCATTGATTTAGAAACAAATCATATCATTCGACGTTCACAATCTCATTCTGTTCACCAATAGTTTGGTACGCAAAAGGACAACACTATTAGACTTTGTGTGGACTACTATCGTAAGCTCAAACAGCATTACACAGTTGGATTTAGAACCAAGAGCAACTGTGAAGACATCTTTGACTGAACTATCTGACTAACGTTATTTTACTAAACTGACATGACAAAAGGCTACTGGCAGATAGCTGTACATCCTGATAGTATACATCTGAGTGCATTTGCCACACCTTGGGTTATACGAATGTGTGTAAACTACCTTTCGGATTAGTCAATGCACCAGCTACCTTCGTCAGAATGACAAGAATTCTTTTGACAGACATTGCTAACATCATTTGGTACATGGACGACATTTGCATACACACAAAGGACATGACAGAGCACATAACAGCACTACAGCAGACATTGACAGAATTAGACATCATGGACTGACTGTAAAACCTTCCAAAGTGGATATAGCCTTTCAGGAAATTTCATTTTTGGGCTATAAGATCTCAAATGGCTTTTATATCAACTGACGATAACATCATGTCCCAGAGTTTTGAAATTGTCGCTTCCGACAACAAAGAAACAGTTGCGAAGTGTGTTAGGTCTTTTTAAACTATATTATAGACAGTTTATTCCTCATTTTGCTGAATTGACCAAATGTTTCACTGATCTACTAACAAATAAACACCCCAATGTGATTGTAAACAGTGAATGTGTGTAAGGCCAGCATTTACGAAAATTCTTCATATTTTTCTAAATCACCTATTCTTAAATTGCCAAATTTGAATATTACTTTTAGATTAAGATGTGATGCGACCTCCGTAGCCATTGGAGGTGTGCTTCTCCAAGAACAAGACCAAAATCTTGTACCCAGATACTACGTCTCTCGAAAACTGAACACCAGCGAACGAAATTACAGACACCGGAACTCGAGGCTCTTGCCATAGTATTTTCGGTACGTAAACTTTCTAGGTTTTTGTTAGGCAAACATTTCATTATTGAAACAGATAATACTCCGCTGACAATTGTTACCAGAGGAACGCCTAGTAACAGCAGGGTGGCAAGATGGTCCCTCTTCTGCAGGACTATAGCTATGAGATTTAACCCAATAAAGGGTTCACAAAACTGTCTTGCAGACCTTTTGTCGAGATGTCCATACAACCAACCTAATACCCAGTCGACACCAGAGCACAGTGCAGAGGGTGTATAAAACTGCAAAGTAGATAGTGCTCAGTACCACAGCCAAGTGTGACAATGTGTCAGTAACGCTGTGTACACCATTGTGATGGGGAAGATTGTATCTCTCAATGTATATAACTTATGTACATATTGTGATTCTTATTATTATCATGCGAATGAATGCATGTATAATTGTGAGATACGTGAAAGAATGGAATCAATATTGTGTAAACTAATGTGTTGTATGACTGTGAGATATGAGAAAGAATGTAATTATTATTGTAAATAAATATTATAACAACCAGACACTACAAAGAAGTGTCACGGGACAACACTACAGGATCCAGGAAGTTACCAAGCCACTAAAACGTGATGGAATCCTAAAGTATCCAGACCGAGGTGCCCAAGACGTGTTAACAAGGTACGAAAGATGACGGCGACAGTACAATCCGCGCAGAAGGCGGAAGAGACGATCCAACAGCTGATGGTAACAACTACTACTCCGTTTATAGAAGATCCATCCAGAACGGACCAACGTTGTATGAATGACATCACAACACATGTAATAGTACAGCTGTATACTTCCGATTTTTTGCATATTAATATTAAAAGTATATAAATGTATGACAAATGTATTAAAATGTAATTTAGAATAGTTCCATATACGGAATTGTATATGTCGATTTTTTTTATAAGATGTAATCTCAGCATCGTAACTTGATTGCTTCTTTACAAACGTGACTTTTTGTGCACATTTGTCAATAAGGATCAAATTATGACACTAAGAAATAAATTTGCAATTGTAATTTATGTCTTGTAAACGACGATAAATTATTGTTCCTAAATTTTCTGTATAATAACCAGGGGATATTATTCTAAATTGTTGGTGATATGTAAATATGTATTGTAACCATTAACATGTGTGCTTGATAAATAACATGTCAATGTAACGTCGTTTAGATATGGACAGTATATTGCCAAAACTGTTGACCTTCATTAGAAACTCTAAACAGAGGTCTGATGGAGGAGTCATCTCAGAGGGAGATGCTCACGGCTTGACCTGATTATTTTAGTATTTTTGTTCTTGGTTGTGAGGTAGGCGCCAGTTTAGCCGATACCTACCGGACTAGCTGGGTCACAGCGAGGTAATGCCCATTAAATAGATTGTACTTGACTGTTGTACTTCATAGTGCAACATAAGTGGTGTATACATATTGTTGACTATTCACCTGTATATATTTATTATAATTGTTAATGAATAATGTTCGACTTTGACATGTTTAATAACACCTAGAGATATATTGTACATGAAAGGAAATCCTTTCATGAAAAAGGGGTGTGGAGAGTGTCAAGGTCTCACATCCGAGGTTGCGACGCGTTGTCTGTACCAACGCCAGACAACATAACAACACGCAACCCTGAGTAATGTTAAACACGGCAGAGAGAACGCGGCGTCGTTACCGACGCCCGGATAGGTAGCCACGCACAGCAATTGAGTTCACCCAGTGAACCGTGCAGGGGACACCAGCTGACGTGAGCGTGTAAGCGTGTAAGACGCCAGAACTGGCAGACGGGCTTAGATCGTTGAACGGACAGGTCGCAAGGGGATGCGAGTTGTGTTTGAATCTGCCTTGAGAGCTAGCCTGTACGACAGTGGGAGACTGGTTCGGACGCGTGAATAGTTTGACTTGTAAGTGAGATGTTTATTGCTTGCATGTATTATTATGTATTGTAGTGATATTGTTCATGCTGTAATGATTGCGATGGATTGTCAGTGCGCGATGTTTGCGCGATAATAAATGCAGTGCGTCAATAAAACGTGTGAATAATACTTTCGGATATTCACTTCGTGTGATTTGATAGTTTGATATTACTTCACACTTGCCAGAAAACGAGCTACTTGTCTTGCTCTATGCAAGACTCTGACACCGCTTCATTTCATTGATAAAATGTCGATAGAAATTATCTTCTTCTTCTTCTTCAGCGTTCCGAGCCATTGAGGTTCTTTACTGCAAATACAATCCGTCTCCATTCGTCTCTCTGGTGGACCTTCTCTTGCCAGTCATTGATTCCAAGTGCTTGTAGGTCTGTACATGTATTATCTCTCCACCGCCTTCTTGGTCTACCTCGGGGTCTACGGTCATTTATTTCCTGAGTGTAAGCGAGTTTTGTTTCCCTATTATCTTCCATTCGAAATTATGGTTAACAAAAATTGAAGATTCTTATGTATTTCTACAATTTATCATACTCTCACTAACATCAAGACACAGGACAGACAGGAAAGTGGTTGGTGTGCACCGAAGAATATAAAGTAATAAGAAGTAATCACATTTATCACATTTATCCTCCCATGCTCTCTCAAAACTTTATAAAATAATGTTTTCAAAAACCCAAATCATATAATCTGCTAATCTTCATTTATCTTCATTTTTGTTAATGATAAATGCTCTTGTCAAAAGTTACGTCGATCTAAAACTCCACCCTTCTACTCTCAGGATTAAAAACAATATTACTCTACTCTCCAACTTGTATTATTTGCGCTGCTAACAACAGCCAGCAATATATGAATGTACTTTTCCCCTTGTTTATACTATATTAGTATCTATCCTTTATCTATAACACACCTTATCAATCTCTATGGCTTTCGATCCAAAAACAATTTACTCTTCCTATATTATGATTTCCACTTCTCCTTTCATGCTGTAACCACAGCGTCCCTAATTACTATTGCCCATGTTCGTTTACTCTGAACATACTTATTCCCAATATGTTTATGCTGATAAGCACAGCCACCACCTTTTTGAGTTAAACCACTCTCCTCCCATAATTCAACATGGCATTCAATCCATGTATTCATATTAAAGCTGTCCAATGCAGCTCCTATTTCAACCCCCACATCCATGTATTTCTATTAACACTGTCTAATGCAGCTCCATTAAATACCATTTATAAGCGTTACCTATGTCTACTTCTTCTAAAAACCAGCACTACATAATTTACACATCGAAGTTCCATGTTACTACTAATAAGGTGAATATGTCTCTCTTTATAGTCTCAAGTCGTTTGCTTATTTCTGAACGAAGGAATCAGTAATGCCTAGTCTTATTAATCTAAACCAACTCAGAACAAAATAATAATAGTTTTTTAAACAAGTCATAACAGTTATCACCTGATCTGAAACAAATCAAAATAACCGAAACCACAATTTTTAAGTCATTAAAAACCAAGCGTAATATAAAAAAGAACTCCTTACCCCCCCCCCCCCCCCCCCCCCCCCCCCCCCCCCCCCCCCCCTCTTCCGCCCCAATTGACATCATTTTATTCCAGACATTTTTCAAGATAAATATACATAATCAAACAAGAATCAGTTTAAATCGAAATAAAATTACTTAATGTCAGCTAACATTACCGGTTACTTTTACAAACCGGTACTTTACACGTAAAAGAAGGAAAACACAACAAGTCATATTCTAAAATTAAATGGCATCCAACACTATGCCTCCCATTGAGCACAGCATCCCCCTAATGCAAAAAAAAAAAAAAAAAAAAAAAAAAAACAACCGACAGTCATTTTGTCGAAGCTTAATTAAAATAATATAACATACCATACATGATGCATCTAAATATCATATTCAATTAACACCTATTGAATTATCGTGTCTCACTTTTTTTTTCTACAGAAAAATACAACAATTCTTGACCAAAATATCCAGCAACCTATCCCAACTACCTCATTTATCTGTAATTTACAGCTACTGTATTTCATCAAACACAGTGGTGGTATAAAATGATATATCTTCCAAGCTCAGTACATAGGTCTCACACTCCAAATCACCCTTAATCCAAACAAATTTCTCTCCTGCTATCTGCAAAATTTCCTATCAATTTACTTGCCATCTCTCCATCTTTTCAACAAGGCCAAATTTTTCTCTATAAGTGCCATCCCTATATCAAAGTCTTCATTTTCACGATGCGAACTTGTAATGTCCTCATTAATACTCTCATTTCTCTCCATCATGCAATCTCACTTCAACATAACTCCGTCAAACGACACCAGATCTGCTTCCTAAAACGACAAACGGAACGTTATTTCAATATCTGTCACAGGACTTTCACAATCTAAGTACTTTCTCATTTTAACTTTTCTCAATCATTCACTCCCTTTCAACAACTCAGAGCCTATTTTGCTCAAACAACACATTAGCTCTAAAAACCAACATTTCTAACCAGTCTATATCTCTCCGTGTCAGTTTTACATTACGCCAAGCACTCCAGCACACCAGCACACAAACATCCCACGTTTTACACTCTAACTCGTCTATTCTCTAATCATCATAACCAAACACAAAATATGCACGCAAGGCACTATCTGTCCTATCTAACTCTCTACAGCAAACTGCTCTGACATTCAACCTCTCACCTCCTCTAAAACACCGTCAGACACACTCAACGCGCTACACCGTCAACTTCTGCCTTGACTTGGGGACGTAAATTACACGCACCTCTGCAGTCGGAGTGGGTTCGCCTAATGACGAAGGACACTGGTAATAGGGAAAGCTAATACACACGCAAAAATAAGTGTACTAGAAAATATCGACATTCGCATTTACTCGGTTAGTCGTTCTATCCATCGTTTACGGTGTCGGCCTTTTCTTCTTGTTCCACTTGGTCTGTACACCATTGCTTGTTGCGGTATGTTGTCAGATGGTAGCATAGTTACGTGGATGAACCAGTTTTAAGAATGGTTTAGCAATATTTAACAGACTGAGAGCCACACAAAAAGTAGGTTTGAACCTAGCAAAAATGTATGGTGGAAAATGGAAAGCAGGGGCTGTGTGTGTGTGTGTGTATATATATATATATATATATATATATATATATATATATATATATATATATATATATATATATATATATATATATATATATATAATTAAATGGCGTTGTATAAAGAAAACTATGGAATATAACCCCCAAAGCAGATACGGGACGTCGATTCAGACATTTAATCGTCCTATGACACTTAATCAGTTAATTTCTTTAATCTTGTTAAATTGGCCATGATTTATATCCACATGTTGCCACGGGAAAGATTATGTTTTCAAAATGTTTACTTGTATTTTATTGGTTGTTCAAGTTCATTTCCGCCGACACGCTGACAGCCACGCATGCGCAATAAGCAGTTAAACAAGCGGAAAAAAACCCAAAAAGAAGGCAAGGGTGGCGTGTTTAAGAAGATAACCTTGAAGTACTCGGTGGACTTCACCCACCAAATTGAGGAGGGTGTCATGGGTGCTACAAACTTTGAGAAGTATTTGATAGATCGTATTAAACTTATTTATTTGGTATTTTCCTGGATTTAAGATTTAAACAAAGGTACGTAGACAAGGCCTTTAGTTCGTACCGGAATACGATCAGCGTTGCCAGTAGTGGGTTGTGCTCAATGTTTAGATTGCATTAAGAGATTCAGTGCCGAACAAAAATTAGGTTTGACCCAATCAAAACTAGATGGCTGAAATAGAGAAGTAAGAGTGTGCAACAGTTATGACTTAAAAGTTGTTAATATAGTAGCAGATATATGGTATTATATATCAAATTAAATGAGCTGCTTAGTAAAAACTACTGTATATAAGCCCGTGACAGATATGGGAAGTCACTCAACACGATTAATCATCCCATGGCACTTCAGCAATTAAGGTTGACGACGGAACTGGCAACTTTGAGAAGTATCTGACAGAACGCATTAAGGTTGACATCAAGACGGGCAACTCTGAGAAATATCTGAAAGAACGCAATAAGGTTGACGACAAGACTTGCAATTTTGAAAACAATGTCTAATTGGAGCTGCAGTTAAAAAAAAAAACAAAAAAAAACAACTCGCTTAGACAGTGCATCGTTTAGGTGCCTCTTATATAATTTCTCACTTCACACATTTATGAAGTATATCTCGCTCTGTTATTACTGAGAACCTGACATCCATGCATTCAAACCAGACGGCGTTTCCAAAACTTCACTCCTGCTCCAATAAGCGCGACAAATACAGGTCTGTCCACACGCCTACGCACGCAAGAACAACGCCTGACCAGACAATTTACCCCGACACTCAACTACTCACTCACTTCTCATCAATCTCCTATAACAATGATCTACTTCTCCGCGCTATTCTCAGGCTATAACAGCCGCACTACCCAATCGGTTACTATTCTGTGACTGCTCCATGTATCTTTACGCTCGCTCTTCCCTACCCCAAAACAAATTATACAACACAAGACAAAACTACATCAGTTCTCAACATCACACATCAGTTGCAGTGATTATCCACCTCTTTTCACCGCACCAAATAACATTATTGGGCTATACCAACCCACCAACATCAAAATATTTCGTATCAAACCTGAGTTACTTTAACCTCCATTATCAAAACCCGTTTCGCCAACATCTCAGAACAACTTCTCAATGCGTTCTATCACTAACCATGTTCGTTATTATTAACTTTGATCATAATGTCTCTTTTCATGAGTAGTAGAAGTCAAACTCGTTTTCAATATCTGTAGCTGTAAAATATTGAGGTCTTAAGCTTATATACTCCCTAAGTTTTCTCTCGTCATCTTCTGTATAGGTCGGTTTAATTGCTTTCTTTCGTTTACTCTTATTTGTCGTTCGTGTCGTTACTGCGTCCGTCTGCTCGCTATTTTCAGTATAAGTCATATATCTCTTATATTTTCCCATCTCGTTTTCAGAAGATTCACTGATGATGGTTCCCTCATCAGGCTTATTATAGTTTACTGCTGTAACAGAAGTAGAGTATTAGTATTAGGTGGGAAAAGGCTACGGCACGATTGAGCATCGGGAGAGAATGGGAAGAGAGATGCTCAAGTCGTGACGTAGTTTTGTTGTCAAGTTTCAGTTTACATACAGAGCAAGAACTGAGTGGACGCCATATCATGTCCAGATGTCATCTATAAGAAATAAACAACCTTTGTAATAAACTCAATTGACTCTGTTATAGAGTTGAAATGGAGCCTTAGAACCAGGATACGAATCTGGAATGTCGTCGTGGAATCACAACATGCTATCCAAGGTGAATATAGAACTAAATTAAAGTTTTTGAGGAGATCGCCTGATGTTTACGTCAAATACTCAAAGACAGAATTTCGGTACGAGTATAAACTTATGTTAAAAGGAAAAGCGAAGTTAAAAATGGCCAATAACGCGTATGTGAGAATTACAGCAGCCAAAAGCCCGGCCAGGGGTGGTTGTCTGTAAGTCTTTTTCAAGACTTGCTATCAAAATTTAATTGGCGTCAGGAAAAGAATGAAAACCAACTTGCCATAACGGGTTGCAGCGCCTGCGATTGTCATCAAACCGGCGGGCATCAACTGTAAACACCATCCTGGCGGCTCCTCTTGTCCATTCATCTAGCGGACGTGTCAGGAGTGTTGCTGAAGGTCAAGCCAGTTAATCGTTGTCTTGAGCGAGCGAGAGTTTTGCTGAAGGCCAAGCCAGTTAATCGTTGTCTTGAGCGAGCGAGAGTTTTGCTGAAGGTCAAGCCAGTTAATCGTTGTCTTGAGCGAGCAGGAGTTTTGCTGAAGGTCAAGCCAGTTTAACCGTTGTCTTGAGCGAGCAAGAGTTTTGCTGAAGGTCAATCCAGTCTGATCGTTGTTTCAGGTGAGCAAGAACTTTTCAATAGCACAATCAAGTTCAGCCTCGCCTCAAAGCAAATTTGCAGAAATTAATAATAAACTTTAAGACTTATTCAAAGTTTTTCCAGAATACTGATAAATTCGGACAACTCGTGTCATCAAGTCAAAATATTATGGACAACGTTAATAGGTTTTGTTTTGAGCTCGCTAACAACTGAGTCGTGATAGAAAAAAGAACGTTGTTAAAAGACAATCAAGACAGCAAATAAATACCTCATTACTTCATGGATTGGCCCATGTTTTGTTGACGTGTCAGACTATCTCAGGGCTCCACTACAAATGAGAGCCGCTCGCTAATCCTTTTGGGCTCTGTTGCGTGTGAGTCGTTCTCAAGACGTCGATTTGATGTACCCCATCCGAGGCGAAGTCAAAACCAGCGGTTGAAGTACTGTACTGAGGCATCCCAAGAAGAGAAACTACCTTAGAAGAAGGAACTACCTGAAGTGTGCGATTGGTTTCAACTAATACAGCGTTTGAATTTGGCCTGACGGTGAACCTAGAAGAATACGTCTTGCTTGGATCAGGAAACGAGAGTAGGGTAATTTGTAAACCTATTAGCTGGTCGAACTGTTCTTGGTGTATATGTGAATTGTAATTCTTAAATTAGCAGGTTACAAATGTGAAATTGATTGCTTGAAAATTTGCTTGTTCTGTATAAAAATATTTCAGCGTGACAGACTCATCACAGCACAATAGAGAAACAGTCATCTTTTCTTAGTATTTCAGCTAAGCTCAAGACCCAGGAATATACAGGAGAAGAAGTAGGAATATTGTTATAAAGTTGATTGAAATTATAAGGAGGTTAAAATGAATTACCTACATGTAGAATTACAACGTATCAGTACATGGTTAGGAGAGTTAAAGGTAGCAGTTAATGAAGTAGAAAATTTTGTAGAAACGTTACAGAACAGAACGACTAGACAAGACCCTTATAGATTTATGGTAGACTGTAATGGAGTAGGAAAGAATAACAGGAGACAGCCGCTGCCTGATAAAGACAGAAGACAATATGGCTATTATGAACCAAGACCTGATGTATGTGGGGTAAAAGACGGTGAGAACAGACATAATGGTGAAAGGTCGGACTGGTATAGTTGTTATAAATACAGAAATGGGCGTGAGAGAAACCTTTTAAAGAAATCATGGGGCTGGCCCACTCACAGTGCAACCGCTAGAAAAAGGCGTAACGACTGGTTTGAAAAGAGACAAAGACAATATTTGAAGTCAGGATCGAAGGACAGAGTAGAACACAAAGATAAGAATTCAACGACTCCTAAAGTACTTGCCAATATTAGGATTGAACAGGAAAAGAAGACGACGATATTAGTAAAGAAAAGAAACCGAGAGACACAGACGCAGGCAGGTAATACGATAGAAAATAGTACACAGACTCAGGTAGATACAGTAGAGAAAAAGGTCCAGGTACAACCAGCCGGCAAGATAACAAAGGGAAGTCAAACTGACTTAATAGAGACTCAGTCAAAACCAACTCACTTGACTAAGGGAGACAAGGTTGAACTTAAGAAAGATAGACAGACGAGAGTCAAAGGCGAAAAGAAGCCAAAGAGGAAAAGTATTGAAGAAAGAAATAGTAGTATGATAGTTAATAGAGGTACTGCTATGTCAAGTTCCTCAGGTATAGACATGAAACTAATCCCCAAATGGTGTAGAAATATTAGCTGTCAGAGTTCAGGTTACGGAGAAGATATTTCTACCGCCGCATATGCTGAAACAGATGCTGAAACAGATATAAATACTGATGATTCGGAGAATGAGAGAATTGCACTACGAGCAGATCCCAACTTGAAGCGTGATGTTCCCTTATACGGTGTAGTGGCTGGTGGACAAACGGACAGAGTTTTGGTTAGTGACTCTTTAGAACTAGATACCAGTTTATATGACAAGAAAGTAGAGAAGGCTAAGAGACGAATACCAAGAAAGAGAAAGAAAGTCAGACGTTCTAAAGCGACTATGGGAATAGGATCGACGTGGCTGCAGTGAACTACTACTATGAATCTGATGAGGGAACTATTATCAGTGTGTCATCTGAAGACGAGATGGGGAGGTGCAAACGTTACGTAAGGTATACAGGAAACAGTGAGCAGACCTGACGCAAATAAAGGAAATAAGAAGAAAGCATTTAAGAAGAAGAATAGTGATAGACAGATAGCGGGAATTTACTCCTCGACGACAGAAGATAACATAAGAAAACTCAGAGAATTAAGACCTGAGTACTTTAACAACAGGTTAACAACAGATAGTGAAGATGACATAATTAGAGAGAGACATACTAATGTATTGAGAGACAATGAAATATTTAACTTGGATACACTCTATAACTGTTAAAATTCTTCGGGTGACGAAGGACATATGGAATAGTTTTGGCTGAGGAGAAGAATTGCGGTTTGAGCATATAGATATATGAGCTGTCTAAAATAGGCAGATGAATTTTTTTGGTGTAGCATCACATGGTACAGGAGTAGGCGATAGTGATGTTGAGGATAGAGAGTTACGGCAAATGATATTTTACGTGGATACGTAATACAGGATATCGTGTGTTTGGTTGTGATATAGGGAGAGTAAACTAGGTAAAAATACTCCTTTGTCCGGAATGAAAAGATACAGAGAGTTAATCACGTCGAGTGATGTATAACTGGTGTAAGTAAAATAGAGTAGATTCAGCACAGAATTAGTAGAGGGTGAGAGATAAACTAAGTGTGAATGTTCGTACTAGAAATGGTTCGACTCAGAGCTATGACGTGATGTTTGAGATAGTTTTGCTTGTTGGTTTGAGAAGAAAGTATAGTATTGTTGACAGGTGAACCGAGAGTGTCTGGTGAGGAGATATAGATTGAGGAGGAATTGAGTATCCTGTGTGTAAAATAGCCAGTTGAACGCGAAAATATTAAGAGTAAAAGACTGTAGAAGTTGATGCTTGAAGAATACGAGTTACGTCGTGCTTGTGGAGAAAGAAGAGCTGATTAAGTCTGAGAAAGTTGTTGTGTGGAGAAGTATAGAATGATAGTTACGAGGTTAGTGGCTCAGCGGAAGGAGGTTTGTTTTGAGAGTTAATTGATAGTGCTGTAAAAGAGATATAAGTTGCGAGAGATAATATATAGATTCTGGTCTTGGAAAACGAGTGAATGATTGAAAATAAAGTAGAAATAAGACAAACATATGTGCGTCGAGAATGGATAGGCTGATGGCTAGTGATAAGTACAGCAGGCATGTACGAGGCGTTTAGTTAGTACGTGAGTATAATTCTAGACACACAGGTATTCGTCGCGGTGAGTGAAGAAGGAGTGAGGTAATAGTTGCGCTGATATATCTTGTGTCAATGTGTGTGGAGGAGATCGATACGCTTGGATTGTGTGAAGTGTTTGCTGGAATGTTGAATTGGCGTCTAAATTGTTTCTTTTTAAAGTAATGGTATGGACACGTTAGGTTGTCGCGATGCGAGAGTAGTCGTGAGATTAGAGCGAGGTTGTGTATCACTGTCCGTGTGAATATGTGAAGAGTGGTTGATAAGTGACGTTGAAAAAACGTGGAACATAGAGTATGCGAAAATTGAGAGATAGAAAGAACGTGATTAGAGAATTGTGATGTCTTTTCGTTAGAATATCTGATCTTGGATGGAAATTATGGAAGTTGTATGACAGGTTGACGGAAAGAGAGTTAACATTCTGAATGATGTTTCATAAAACATGTTTAGTATTGATGACAGGGACATGTCGAAGCATGAATGCCTAATACTAAGAAATGAGGAAAGTGAAGTCCGTTGTCAGTTATAAGTGGCGTGGCTTGCTGTTCTGAAAGAGTCCCGATAAATAGAAGAGGAGTGAAAGATACGAAGGTAAATAAGGTTAGCTAAATGAATGTTGGAGAACGTGTTCCGATAAGTGTGACTAGTATCATCGCTAGGAGAGACATAGGAGAGACTTGAGGTAATGGTGGTGAGATATAGAAAGTACTGATGCAGGAGAATGAAATATTAATTGCGTCGGATAGACGAGAAACTTAAAAGTTGAATTAGTTATCAGGACAGGAAGTAGATGTATTGGTGAGAGGTCTATAGTAAATAGACAAAGTTTTGTTGGACGTAGGAGGGTGGAGATACCGTAGATAACGGTAATAATGATTAAGAAGTTGTAGTGATGTTTGGTACAAAGCCAAGGGAAACAATTGGTGTGCCGAGCCACAGGTTAATTAGTAGATAGATGACGGCTGGTACATTGAGATGACATTGAGATAATCACCACATTAGTAATAGATAAAGTGAGTTGACCTGTAGTCACAGTGCTTGCTTAAGATGGTATTTGTGATGTGTTAGAAGTTAGTTTAGTAAAAGATAGAAAGTTATGAGGGGAGAGAATCAATGATAGTACGGTCATTGTTGATTAATGATTTTTTTGTGGTAGAGAGAACAGATATTGTTCTAAGTTAAGAAATTAGGTCTGTAGTTAACAGATATACATACGTGGCAGTGAAGTGTTTTGTTTTCTCGGTTATAGAAATAGCTGGAATGACTTGTATGAATAGATATGTGTTACATTAATTCGTATAGGAGGCCAATGTTGATGGGCCACTGTACGTAGTTAATTTTAAGGGAGTTATATTTTTTTGAAAACCTTCTCTTTAGCGAGAAGACAATTGTTTTATTGAGTCTGAGTTTTAATACCTCATATATAATATGTTTTTTTGCTTGATTTGGTCCTGTAAAATGATTGTTATTATTTTAGAATAGGATTATTGTGTTCTTAGAATTGTGCATACAAACTACTGGTCCGTAAAAGAGACCAGTAGTATTAGGTAAAAATAGATTAGGATGTATGTTGTATTATTTTAATCATCATCACCATCATCATCACCATCATCATCACCATCATCATCATACCTTTAATTGAGATGAGGGGAAACATAAATGATGTTATAAAAATTTGGGGGGGGGGGGATATGATATCCTGTTGTGATTTTATTTCGCTGTTTTGTATGTTAAATAGTAGTTAATTAAGTTATGTTTAATTTACAGGGTTTTGTCTAGAATAAAGACAATACATGGGGCTTTAATTAGGACCCTTCGTTCAGAAAAGAGTTAATAAAACTACTGAGAGCTAATAGAGAGACACATTCTCTTTGTGAAGAATAAGTTCATGGGTATTTTGTTGCTGTGATAATCAGCGTAGAGAGGTTAATATGGCTATGAAGTGTTGGAAACATACGACGGGGTTACTACACAAGTAAAATGGTTATGGGAAAGTTTAGAGTTACACTAAAGTCAGCATTGATTGGAAATACATGGATTGGAAGCCATGTGGAGGAAGAAAAGATTAATGAATATAGCAGTGGGGTAAATGTGAGGAAAGTTTTGAACATAGTTTCCATGGGGTCAGAAGAGCCATGATATACACGAGATTGCTGGGTTATAGAAGAATAAGAAGATTACCCCAGACAAATAGTAAACATGAATTGGATCCATGTTTGATTAGACACTGTAGATAACAGTACAATAGTAAAGGGGTGTAAGTGTGTTAATGAGAAATGAACATAGTGAAGACATAATGACATGGGGTTTTTGAGAGTCCGTGATATATGGACTGAAAGTTAGTTGCAAGCACTCACACACATGAGTTCAGGAGTGGTATATGGTTGCTGTTGATAACGGCATAAATTGATAAGTGGAGGTTTTGGTTGATATGCCCATAATAAATGGACAGTAAGGGGTCGCTGAAATTTTCGGCGAGAGAATTCTGAGTGAGGTATAGAAGAAGATTAGTTAAGTGAGGTGATGTGTATAATGTTGGAGGAGGTCTTAAGGGATAATAGATTTTTTTTTTATTGTGTCCTCGGGATATGTTTTGTGGTTGACATTACAATGAGAGGTTGAAGTAAGGTTCAGAGCCATAAAAGTAGTAGTGTCTGTAATATATAGACAATTGGAAGTTGTTGGTTGGTATTTGATGCTGTAGATAGCAGCGTAAACTGTTACCATAATGAGTGGTACTGTAGGAGATATAATTGTTTTAGACTTTATTACATAAAGTCTCAAATGACATAGGGGGGTAAAGGGGTGTGTGATTTAGCTGAGTGTGGTCTTTGGGTGAAAGAGTTCTACTGCTTCTTTTAAATACCGGTGGCCACCGATTCTTTGTCTTTCTATCGTGTGAGAGTGATTTCAGGTTGATTAAAAGTGGAGAATTAGTGTGGTTGGTGATGACAATAGGGAGTTGGTATCAGAAGAGTACAGCGTTTGAAATTTTAAGCGGATTGCTTATGAAGAGAAGAAGAAGTATTTAAGAAGATGTGTTATGATGTATTGTATAAAGTTGAGATTTAAATGTTATTAAGGATGTGTAAATATGTTATGTTTTTGAAGGGCCAGAAACGAAGAAGAAGTGGGTTGATATATAGCAGGGGAAAGAATTAAAGAATAGAATATTTACTTAAGTTGGAGTTGGTTTGGGGAAGATTAGAGGAACTGTGTTAGGTAAGGAAAAAGAGGGAATAGAGTAAGGGGATTAGGAGTAAAGATCTTTTCCTTTACAAGAAAAATTCTTTAATAAACATAGGGAGGTGTAACAGAAGTAGAGTATTAGTATTAGGTGTGAAAAGGCTACGGCAC
The DNA here is from genome assembly GCA_014155875.1 of Cepaea nemoralis. Classification (NCBI taxonomy): domain Eukaryota; kingdom Metazoa; phylum Mollusca; class Gastropoda; order Stylommatophora; family Helicidae; genus Cepaea; species Cepaea nemoralis. The sequence continues at coordinate 17,688 of JACEFZ010021039.1, forward strand.
GATTGAGCATCGGGAGAGAATGGGAAGAGAGATGCTCAAGTCGTGACGTAGTTTTGTTGTCAAGTTTCAGTTTACATACAGAGCAAGAACTGAGTGGACGCCATATCATGTCCAGATGTCATCTATAAGAAATAAACAACCTTTGTAATGAACTCAATTGACTCTGTTATACTGCAGACACGTCGATAACATCCCTATAGTCGGAACCAGAACGTCTGACATTCTTCTTATTTTTACCTCCATCTTTCATGCTCCGTTTTGGGATAAATTCAATGTTTTTATCTGAGGAACCTGCCACGTCAGTCGTACCCACATTGACTACCAGACTAGTTGCATTTCTATCCTTAATTTTTCTAACCTGTCTTCTGACATCGTAGGTCTTTGTCTGTCTATCTTTCTTAATTTCAACAGTGTCTCCTTTTTCTAAATTCACATGCGGAGATTTTACAATTTCCACTTTCTCAGTCTGACTTCCCTTCGTTATCCCTTACGTTCCAAGCGACAAGTGTTCTTCAAAAAGCTCCTAAACGACGAGCGATCGTGATATTTGCTTCCGTTCTGTCTCAGTTTCGCTCCCGGAAGACCTCTGGGTTCTGGTTTCTGGCTTCACCTGTGTGATGGGTAACTTCTGACTTCACCCGTGGATGGGCAACTTCTGAATTCTGGCTTCTGACTTCACCCGTGGATGGGAACAAAATGCATCGTTTTGGCTTGAAAACGTTTCAAGCTCAACTTTGGTCAGGTAAACAAGACGAGTGAAATAGGCTATCCTCTTTAGCAGAGTCGGCAACCATTATGCCCAACCGCCTCAGAGGGGCCCATTACTGCTGGATCTCATACGATGAGAAAAATCTTCGTGACTTGAGTGTTAATAAAATAAGATGAGGTTTCTTCAAACTTTAGCAACATTCAGCGTTGTAGCGGCTGAGTTGGAGCGGCCTTTAACAGTAACAACGTCTGACTTGAACCAGCTTCCTGACCTTCACACAGGTCACAACGGTCAATTCAGCAAAATCCCGAGCTGGCCTGGCTTGTAGCTGCTGTGTCTTTCAAAGAATAAACCACGAGAATGTTGTGTCAACAGCATCCATTTTCAGGCGCGTTCAAGAAAAGTCATCGCTTGTGCCAAGGTTATTCCCGCGGCGACCCATAAGGTGGAGATCCTTGGGTCCACGGCACCAGTTTGTATCCTTTAACAGTGCGACAGGACACAAAAGCAACTGTATTCAACTGAATGGAGACCAAGCAGTAGTTAAAGAAATGTGTCCAAGTTTATTGCAATAGTTGGCATCTGGTATCAAAATATATACATAGAGTACAAATGCGGATACATCCCGCTGGCTTGGCTATTAGGTCGTAACTAACCCCTTGTTTTTCTCTACGTCAGCACGTGAGCGTCCTTAACTACCTAGGTGCTCACGCGTGCAGTAGCTATTTGTCTCTTTCCCCTTGCACACCGTGCGTAACTAAACCCCGTATAACAGCCTACTCTGTTATATATCCCCGGACATCTATCCAGTGTGCGATTTCATAATCTCCATCTACAACAGGAATAACTATATGGTATTCTATTAAACATATCTAGCTTAGATTATTCTTAGGAATAGAGTGCAATACTGTGCGGTGATAGAACGTATTATAAGAGCATCAGCAACAGTAGCCTATCGCGTAACTTAAACTAGCTGGTGTGAGATATCATTTAATTCAGTGAGTTAAGAGCAATGTAGTGGGATTATATTTAGGGAGATTGAGGATGGTTGGGGGGGGGGGAGGAATGAAGGAAATGTCAAATGTAGGATCTTCCAGTAGGGCATCTGCTGGGTTTCTACCCTTTTCCTTTAGTCTTTCCTTGTCTTACCATGATGCAGACCGAAGTGATGAGCTCCTCGGCTTTATGACAGAGTTTGGTTCTCTGTTATTTTTTCTGAGTGCGGCCGGTGGCCTACACTCACCTAATACAGGTCGGAATAGGGTTGCTCTCACCAGGTGTGTTCTTTCTTCAACAGATTCCACTTGACTGTTCCACGTTATTCTACCAAGAAGCTAGCAACAAAGTCATAGAAAGTCATGGCTCGAGAATTGAAGGCAGAGTTTACCGAGAGGCTTTTGCGTTGGGCCCATAACCCAGATGGTCTGCAGGAATCTGGCCTCTGCTGAGCAGGACATGATGATTATACGTGTTTTCTTAAGTGATAGTTATATTACAGAAAATTCAGGACACTGTAAATAACACCTGTACCAGGAACACTAATAGATATAACTACCTGGAACAGTAACATTGCGTGTTAATATTGGGAAAATCTTACAACAAGTGACATACGAACATTTAGGTTTTCCAAAGTGACATTAACGATATTTGTAGGATTCTCTGATCACAGAACATTTAATGAACAGAGTAGTTACACTGTGTCTGCTAGATCGATGATCAATATTGGACTGTTTCCACTTTTGAAGACCAAGCATCCTGATTGTTCACGAGCTATCTGAAGAAGTCGACACGTGGACTGAGAGACACATCACTTGGGTGAGGTTTTCTGTCCCTGATATTGTGTTGTGGTGTGGCCAGTACGATGATGAAGCAGACTGTGCTCCTTGGCTGTTTGGTCTGATTCTGCATACACACTAGATTATACGATAGACATTCTACTCATACACTTTGCACATACACGACACTTTTCTCTAGTAAACTAAATTGTTGTTTTATTAGAGCTAGTGTTGTTTAATGTGTTTTGGGAAAAGAATGAGAGGGGGCTTGATACAGTAATAAAAGAGAGAGGGAGGGAGGGATCCAGGGACCGACGGGGTTTTGTAGACAGAAATGAAGAAGAACCTCAAGATAGAGATATGGGGTTAAAAGGATGTCGATGTTGATTCCCCTCACCCCAGGGACGACATATACTATATAAAATAAAATACGACATCGTCCTCGTATATTAGTTATTTTAATTAGGCTGCTTGTAGCCACGGTGACACTGTGGCTTCTGAGCTTATCTGAGAAAGCAATGATCTGGGATCTATCCCCAGCAGAGGCTCGATTATTAATTATTCCGACCGGAGGACAGCATGGCCGAATAGATAAGAGCACTCGTTCTTAAACATCCGGTGTGATAATGCCGATGTAGCAGGATCAACCCCTACAAAGGTCAGCTGGACTAAAATATTGATTTCTCGGCTTTGATGCTGGGACTTAAATTACAAGATTTCTGAACCCATGGGTTCGCTTAATGGAGAAGGACGCTGGTAATAGGGGAAAAATAATCCAGCGTACTAGAATTAGTGAATTAAATTAGAGACAAACAACTTTCTTTGGACATGTAATGAGAAGAGCGGCATTGGAGAACATCGTGACAACTGAAAAGATCGAGGGGAAGAGAGGCAGAGGCAGACCAAGAGAAATGATGCTGGAAGGATTGAGACGGTGGCACGGAGGAATACCATCAGCAGGGTTGATCTAGAAGGCCAAAGACCGAGATCTGTGGAGAGCCATGAACGCCTACGCCAGCTGGCAGGACATGTGATGATGATGATGACTAGAATTAGTATCGCTAGAATATGGACTACGCTTGAATTAAAAGCGAGCGATCATTAAAAAATAATCATTACGACCAATACCACTCTCATGTCGACACAGTCAACAATAAAATACTATTATTAATAGGCCTCAGACAACTGTCAGAAATGTTCGGGAACTATGTGGATAGAAAGAGGGTCATACAATGAACTGTCCACTCCTCCATGTCGTGGCCAGGAACGTGTGAAGGCTAACACCTCGCACCCATCAGCGGTGGCGAACACTCCACAAACAGACAAGAGGCTTCTGATTGTCTGAAACTGGTTGTCTGGCCCTTTGACCTACTTTACTTTACACTCTCAGCAGGCGGGTACGCCTGGATCATGATTCCCTGACGATTTTCTCCTGTCTCGCTGTTTATCATAGACAATGAATTAATCACCAACAAACGAGATCACCGAGACGCTTGTATATTCCCCTGTGGGCATGGCTAAGTGTCAGAGTCCAGAAAGGGTACAGTGATGCAGTGACATCGTTACGCCACCATGCGACTTAGCTCCCAGTAGGGATGCAGTAACTTCGTTACGCCGCCAGGCGAGTAGTAGTTACCGGCCTGCAAGATTGCTGGCTGACGAGCGACCAGCGGTCAGGCAAGGACGACGCAAGACGCACGCATGCCTCGTGAAGCCACCTGAGGTGGGAGGCAAGTGGCGAACTAGCGGCAGACAGCTCTGGGACTTCGACTCGGACAGACGTGTGATGAGAGAAAGACGTTGTGTGGTTTTCTGTGCTATAAAGTCGAGTGTCTGGACATCTTGAGCGTCAGACTTGTGAGCTGTATTGTGGATGTAAGTGTATTGAAGTATCCAGTATATATTGTTGTGATCATCGTTCTGTATTTGATATGTGAATAAATCCATTGAACGGTGTGTCGTTGAGTCTTACGTCAAATCACGTTGTACTTGTACTGTCTCACATGTGTTAGGTTAGCGAGCCAAGTTTAAGACCCTGACATGTGTGGACGTGGTGGCATTCGTCCGGCTTTGAAATGAACGTGTTTATGTGATTAACGGTTTAAAACTAGAGTTTGTGAACTTAGAATTTTTGTCAAACTTTATAGAACATGTAAATGTGATCGTGGAAGGCTCATTTTGATTTATTATTACATTGTTTAAACATGTGTAAGACTAGTTGTAAACGTACAGTGCATACATATTGTTTGATCTTGTAAGCGTGTAAAACATTTGTGATTTGTGAAACTTGTCACCGTTTTGACCTTGTCGACATTGTGATCTTGTCGCCATTGTGACCTTGTCGCCATCTTGTAAACTTGATGTCTATGTCCTTACTGAATGTCATCTTGATGTAAGTGATGTGTCATCAATGTTGTAGAGTGTTGAGATACTTGTAGATTGTCTTTGTGAATTGAGTTGCGGAAAGCAGAAAGTTTTGGAAAGAAAGTGACTTGTATTGAAAAAATAAATTGTTGACGGACAAACTTACGACCTACAATTACACTCAACGCCATACAAACCTAATCAACACTTAGTGACAAGCAGGCACACACCAACAAATAGACGCTAATTTATTTTCCTCCAAAAACAAAGCAGGTTTTCCGTACCATCCGAAACCCTTGCGCGTAGAGGTCATTTGTGTTTGCGAAGTAGCGACCCTACAGTTCCTAGCCCGATTTCCAACCGTTCTTCACCGCATCCAGGGCACTTGAGTATATTTTTCTTTTCATTCACTTTAAGGATGCAATTTTAGGCACGTATTGTCAATAGAATTCAATTGTAAATTGTTCATTACTAACCACTTATAACATATTTTGTGTGGCTGGTATTTCATTGACATTTTTCATCATGTCTTCATTATTTGATTTCATCGATATGGGGATAAAATTACAGTTGACAGGTGATGAATTAACAAAATGGAGTGAGAAGAAATACTCTGAATACCTACTAGTACAGGAGAAAGCTAATGAACGCGAAGAAAGGGCAGCTGAAAGGGCCGCCAAGCAAATAGAGGCAGAAACAGCCTTAAAACAGGCAGAAGCTGCAGCGAAACAGACCGAATTAGAACCGGCTGCAAAGACAAAGCAAGCTGAGATAGATAGTGAACTAAAGAAAGCAGAAATAGAACGAGAAACAGAATTAAAGAAGGCAGAAATAGCAGCTCAGAGTAAGAGAGAAGAACTGGAGTTACAGTTGAAGATGAAACAACTTGACACTGAGACTGCAATTAACAAAGTGTCTAAGAAATCTGAGAGACTGGAGAAAGAAAACCAGTACAAGAAATATCAAGGTATTGTACGTAATTATACCTCGGGTGACTGCATCGCAGCCTTTACCCAAAATTTTGAAACTTTAATGGAACATTACCAGGTTCCACTGTCTGAATGGAATATTGTTTATATGAGGAGTTTGTCAGGGGAACCTCTTAAAGTCATTGAAACCATCCCCAAAGACCTCAGAAAAGATTACCATTATCTGAAATCTAAGATTATGGCACATTTTATGTAAGATGAGGCAGGTTACAGAGAACAATTCAGCAAGTTGAGCCCAAAATCGACTCAAACGTTCTCTGATTACCTCTGCTTAGTCCGAGATATATTTACCAAATGGACTTCAGCAGCTAAAATTGACAAAAATTATCAAAGATTAGAAGATCTGATCATTAGAGATAAAATCATTTCATCCATTCCATCAGCATTTTCAAAATTTTTGCAAGAGAATGAATGCACTAGTGTAGATGAGATTGAGAGACGTGGTTCAGCGTATTACACAGCCAACAAACATTGTTTTGCCAGTGAAGCTACTGACATTAATTTTGTAGCAGCGGCTAACTATGACAAACCCTATAGTAGGCAAAAACCTCATAGGCCTACCTCTGAGAAGTTTAACCACTGTAATTATTGTAAATTTTCACATCATCAGGGTGAAATGTGCGATAAGCACCCAGGATATCATACTTACCTTCTAAACATGGTAAATAGACAAGATAAGGAGCGTAGATCCTTCAGAAATTTGCGTAAATGTTACCTCTGTAAGGCGTTCGGACACCATCGGAAAGATTGTAAAGGTAGGCAAATGACCAACAAAGCAAATGCCGCCTTGTTTGACAGTTCGTCGTCAGATGAAGAACAGCCAGAGAAACATCCTGTGAACTCAGCACAGGCTTTTGACATGTTTAGCGCAAATAAATGTTCTGTTTGTAACACCTTTTATGAAGATGGTATTTTAACATGCGGTCACGCCATCCCTATTGCCAATGAAGAAGCTAATTTGGTAATAGATTCAAAAGGCAGGATAAGCGTCCATCACGGATATGTGAATGGCAAGTCTGCTACAGTCCTTCGTGACACGGGCAGTTCACTTATTGGTCTGAAGAGAACGTTCATAATGCCTACAGACTATACAGGCAGGCACGTAACATGCAGAACATTCTCAGGCAATATTGAGAAATACCCACTAGCATGGGCATATATTGAAACACCTTTCCTCACTGGGAAAGTAAAGTGCGCTGCATTAACAAACCCAGTGTGTGATGTAATTATTGGAAATTTACCAGAGGTGAATGATAAACCTCATGACATAACATCTCTGTGTATGGATGATAACATAACATCACCATCAAATGTCATCATTGATAATGTCACACCACCTATTGAATGTATGATAGCTAATGTAGCACTAAGTTCTCATGACATCATTGATAACATTGTCCCATCACCATCTGATATCATTGAATGTGTGAACGCAGTAACTAGATCTACTGCTAGAGTGCAAGATGAAAGTAATCAAACTGAGGCTATACAAATGCTTAGCCCAGTATCACTACCTACTAACACCATGAAGGAAACGTTTGTAACAGCTCAAAAAGCTGATCCTTCATTGTCAATATACTTTAATCTGATCGGCCAAAAGCCAAAGGTAACCAAGAATGCAAAATGGCATTTTGCTGTGAAAAATAATATACTCACCAGGTATTATACCAGAGGTGACAACACCACAGAGCAAACTGTTTTGCCAACTAATTATCGCAAGCAAGCCTTACATCTTGCCCATGATATACCTCTTGCAGGGCTAAGACCAGATCCAGATTATTGACACAGTTTCACTGGCCCAAATTTTGCAATGACATTAAAGAATATTGCAGAAGTTGTGACACCTGCCAGAAACTGGTAAAAAAAGGTAAACACCCACAGGCAAAGTTACAAGTTACTGACTTAGCCAGTCGACCTTTTGAAAAACTATCTGTCGACATAGTGGGCCCTATGAATCATACAACAAGTAGAGGGAATAAATATATTCTAACTGCCATTGATCAATGTAGTCGCTGGCCAGAAGCTATTCCGCTAAAGAACATAACTGCCAATGATATAATGGAAGTTTTCTTCCATATATTTTCTCGGATAGGTTTTCCAGACACTATCCAATCTGATAGGGGCACTCAGTTTATTGCCGCATCTACCCAAGCTTTCACAAAAATGTTGGGAGTGAAGCAATGTTTCAATTCCCCGTACCATCCTCACTCTAGTGGAGTAATAGAAAAATTTAACGGGGTTCTAAAGCACATGCTTGCAAAAGTAACGCAAGAGCACCCCAATAACTGGGATGTATATCTACCAGCTATTCTTTTTGCTTATCGCGAGGTACCACATTCTAGTACCGGTTTCTCTCCTTTTGAACTTATCTATGGTGCCAAACCACGTGGCCCATTGACTATTTATCACCAAATGTTAACTGACTCTACTCCAGTACTTAAACCCATATCATCATACGTATATGTTACATCATTGCGTGAAAGAATCATCAAATCTTGTATTATTGCAAAGAATGCACTAAAATTATCTGGTGCTACTTATAGACAGTATGCTGACAAAGGTAACAGGACAATAACATTGACACCTGGACAGGACGTTCTTCTTCTACTACCTAGTGACAGACACTTATTGACTGATTCTTGGCAGGGACCTTTTAAAGTGACGAGACAGATTTCACCTGTAGACTACGAGATCCAAATAAAAGACAAACACAAAATATTTCACATAAATATGCTAAGACCATACCACAACAGAGACAACGAACAAGACGATACGACAGCTTGTACAGTGATAATAGATCACGAAGATGACGATGCTAGTGACGAAATTCCAACACCTGCATTAGACACGACAAACTGCTTGAAGGAGATCAAAATCAATCCAAAGTTAACTCAAGCAGAGACAAACAGTTGCAAACAGCTTATACAACAGTACAACACCATCTTTTCCAACAACCCTGGACAAACATAATTAGTACAGCATCACATCACACTCACATCAAACACACCCATAAGATGCAGACCATACACCATCCCATTACATTACAAAGAACATTTACATCAGGAGATCACCAACTTAGAGAAAAACAACATCATAAGACGATCCCAATCAGACTTCTCATCTCCAATGGTGATAATACGCAAAAAGGACAATACAATAAGACTGTGTATCGACTATCGAAAGCTCAATAACATAACTGTTCTAGATTTGGAGCCAATGGCAAACGCTGACGATCTTCTGACAGAACTGACAGACGCTAGGTTCTTCACGAAGATAGATATGACGAAAGGATATTATCAGATAGCAGTAGACGAACAGAGCAGACATCTGACAGCATTTGCCACACCGTGGGGACTGTAAGAATGGTGCAAACTTCCATTTGGGCTTGTCAATGCCCCTGCCACATTCGTACGTATGACACGACTTCTTCTTGTAGACATTCCTAACATAATTTGCTATATCGACGACATCTGTGTTCACACAGAGACAATGACAGAGCACATTAAAACGTTAGAACAGACATTTGAACGTATTAGACAGCACGGACTGACAGTAAAGCCTGCGAAAGTAGACGTAGTATAACAGTGTGAAGGACTAAGAAAGACTGTTGGTTTCATATAAATAAGGTTTATTGTACTTTGATGACAAGTTCTATCAACATGGCGTCCTTCCAGTTCCAGGCCCTGATCTTGACTGCCCCCTGACAACCAACTACGTCACGACTTGAGCATCTCTCTTCCCATTCTCCCCCGATGCTCAATCGTGCTGTAGCCTTTTCCCAGCTCCTACTCTACTTCTGTTACACCTCCCCATGTTAATTAAAGAATTTTTCTTGTAAAGGAAAAAATCTTTACTCCTAATCCCCCCACTCTATTCTCTCTTTTTCTTTACCCCTCACAGTTCCTCTAATCTTCCCCCAAACCAACTCCAACTTAAGTAAATATTCTATTCTTTAACTCTTTCCCGTGCTATATAGTTAACCACTATATAGTCATATATTTCTGGCTCGTTCTTGGCTCCTTATTGTTCCTGTAGAAAATATACATATTATAAGAACAGCTCGTAAAATCGTTATCATACCTTTGACCTTATAAATTCCTCACTCTTCCACAACACAGGATGGACAGAAACAATGTAGTTAGAAAAAGTAAAGAAACGGTGCGCACCGAGTGAGAAGTATAAAGAATGAATAGTCAAAATGACCACATTTACACACAGTAATGAATAGTTAACACACTCACATTTACCTCCCTTGCCAATAAAAATTTTTTTTGTAAAACAATTTTTTAAAATACATCTTACGAAATAGATCTTTGTTCTCTATAAATAAATTTGACATAAGTTTTCACAACACCTATATTGCTATCCACAATCTTGTCTATTTTTCCGATATCTCACGAGCCCATTGCCAATGTTCATATTCCATGAACACTTTTTTTAATATAATTCACGCTGGTTTTTCACAGCACCTATATCTTGCCCCCATACATCCCATGACCTGCTTCTTTGTCCCGTTTTATATATATCCCCGCTTATATGCTGCCATTCACAGTCTTCCCCCAACCTTATATCTTCATATAACGCTACTCCTATTTTACTAACAGTTCATATCTATAAGAACCTCTTCAAGCAACTTAATATTCACAAAGAGAATATTTCTCTATATTATCCCCCAGTAGTTTTATTAACTCTTTTCTGAACGAAAGGCCTTAAACAAAGCCCCATGTATTTGAAAATTAAACTTACTTAACTAAATTTATAACATATTCATTAACGATGTAACTTAATATACAAAACCACTCATTTAAACGAAATAAAACCAAAACAAGACGTCATTCCCCCAAATTATCCAAAGAAAACTCATTTTAAAATGACATAACATGCATTTTATCAAATCAGAATAAAACATTCTATTTCTACCTATCACTATTGGTCTCTTTTACGGACCAATAGTTTGTACTTTGATAACAATCGCAGGCGCTGCAACCTGTTATGGCAAGTTGGTCTTCAACCTTTTCTTGACGCCAATTAAAATTTGATATCAAGTCTTGAAAAAGACTTACAGACAACCACCCCTGGCCGGGCTTTTGGTTGCTGTACTTTTCACAGATAACTTATTTGCCATTTTTCCAACTGCGCTTTGTTATGTTCAATACTTGTTTAGAAGGGTGCCGAAATTCTGTTTCTGGCGAGCGACACAAACGAACCAAGGATCTTGAGCTACTTCGATGTATTATATAGTAGACATCGTTTTTAGACTCCGCGATCTTACTCGGTAGACAGCATTTTGAGACTCCGCGACCTTACTTAGTAGACAGCATTTTGAGACTTCGCGTTGTTACTCAGTGGACAGCATTTTGAGACTTCGCGTTGTACCAGGTTCGAATCCTGTGTCGTGGGCTCCAAAATTCGTAGTATAACAGTGTGAAGGACTAAGAAAGACTGTTGGTTTCATATAAATAAGGTTTATTGTACTTTGATGACAAGTTCTATCAACATGGCGTCCTTCCAGTTCCAGGCCCTGATCTTGACTGCCCCCTGACAACCAACTACGTCACGACTTGAGCATCTCTCTTCCCATTCTCCCCCGATGCTCAATCGTGCTGTAGCCTTTTCCCAGCTCCTACTCTACTTCTGTTACAATAGCCTACCAGGAAATATCATTCTTGGGGTACAAAATATCCAATGGCTTTGTCATGACAGACGATAACATTGTGTCCAAGATACTAAAACTCTCACTTCCGACTACAAAAAAACAAGTCAGAAGTTTGTTGGGACTGATAAATTATTACCGGCAGTTCATTCCTGATTTTTCCGAACTGACCGAAGTGTTTACTAATTTACTAACAAAAGATAAACCAGATAAAATTGTACACAATGAATGCCTAAAAATTGCATTCCATAAAGTAATAGCATGTTTTTCTGATAACAGTTCAAATAATCTCATCCTGAAATTGCCCAACCTCCATTTACCTTTCAGATTGCGTACAGATGCTAGCTCCGTGGCGATTGGAGCAGTCTTGTTACAAGAGTACAATAACATCCTCCATCCCGTGTACTTCGTATCAAGGAAACTAAAACCCAGAGAACGGGCTTGGTCTATACCTCAATTGGAAGCCCTAGCTTTAGTGGTGGGTATAACTAAATTGTCCAGATTTCTTCTAGGACGCCATTTCATCGTGGAATCTGACAGCAGCCCGTTGCGTTTTATAAATTCAGGTGTACCTTCAAATCATATGGTAGCGCGCTGGTCTCTTAAGCTTCAAGATTATAGCTTTGAGGTTCGACATATCCCAGGCAGAACCAACTCAATTGCCGATCTTTTGTTCCGTTGTCCGACCGACCCAGTAAGCACCAATGTCTGAGTGCAGTGTGTACAAATACACTCAGACCGACACAGCCATTCATAAGTGAATATTTTTTTTTTCTATTCACAACAAGCTGTGTAATGTCTACAATGTGATGTGATAGGGGTTACTCCCATTATATATAGTGTTCTTATTTTACTAATTCATGTAGTGATTGTCTAGTATAATTGTGTAGTGTGTGGTAGAAAGCGAACTTTATTAATTGTATATATTACGAACAAAAACAGTGTCACATTCGCTCAAGAACTTACCGTAAGCGAACTATCCAACTTGACAGTGACATCTGCGTGTGGAACATTCCAGGGATATTTTAAAGACGTTTGTGAATGTGTAAACTAAACAGTGACAGCTACTCCACTGCAGTCAACCGAAATCCATAATGTGCGGTAGTGAAACATCCAACACATGAACAGTCAATCGTAATCCAGAAGGTTTTGTAGTGAAACATCCAACACATGAACTGTGAGAACATTGTACTTTCCGTAACTACATCAGACCGGAACAGGTGTGTTCTGCAAGCTTCAACATCAGCTGATTTTAGTGTTCGTGTGTACTTCCGGATTAGTTATAAATTTAGAGCAAAATTAGCAGACGACAAATAAAAGTTTAAAAAGCTATGACGATTCTAAAATCTTTAGGAATCAACAAAGTGAAATACACAAATTGTGTGTTTATATAGTTACGTAGTGTAATCTTAGAATCATATCTTGATTAATGTATTCATATTGCCGACTTTTTCTTGTTAATATGAAGAAACGTCAAGCAATGACGCTAAGAAATAGAATAATTATTGTAAATTATTGTATTTCATAAATGTTAAAATTATTCCCCTTTCATTTATTTGTTATTACATCATGACACAAAAGGGCCATAATTTGAAATGTATATTCTAATGTGTTGTGTATAAATAGCCATGTTGTTGCCAGATTGTTGACACAACAGGTAGCCATCTACTGGGCATGGCAGAGTGTTACCGACATTGCAGACCAACACAAGAGCTCCTGGCCAAATAAGGTCGGGGTTTGAGCGTTTTATACGACTTATATAAAGCCGTATTTCGGTCTAGCTAGATGGTTTTTGTTTCAAGAACCATATTATTACGTTTTTTTTTAATGCTGCGAGGTAGATGCGTGAAGCTGGTACTACCGATCTGACTGGGTCATTAATGCAATTGAGGTAATCAGCCATCGAGAGGATGAAACCTGACAAGTGTTAAAGGTTGAACACCACATGTCGTTGAATGCAACTTACATTTCTTATATATTTCTATGGCATATGTGTATTTATTTGTATTTTGATACCAATGTATATAACAATTGAAGGGTCGACTCTGACAAGGTTAGAATATTAACCCAGTATGTACATATATTATACATGAAAGATGACATCTTTCATGAATTTGCCGGGGGAGCGTCTCAGAGTCCAGAAAGGGTACAGTGATGCAGTGACATCGTTACGACGCCAGGCGACTTAGCTCCCAGTAGGGATGCAGTAACTTCGTTACGCCGCCAGGCGAGTAGTAGTTACCGGCCTGCAAGATTGCTGGCTGACGAGTGACCAGCGGTCAGGCAAGGACGTCGCAAGACGCACGCATGCCTCGTGAAGCCACCTGAGGTGGGAGGCAAGTGGCGAACTAGCGGCAGACAGCTCTGGGACTTCGACTCGGACAGACGTGTGATGAGAGAAAGACGTTGTGTGGTTTTCTGTGCTATAAAGTCGAGTGTCTGGACATCTTGAGCGTCAGACTTGTGAGCTGTATTGTGGATGTAAGTGTATTGAAGTATCCAGTATATATTGTTGTGATCATCGTTCTGTATTTGATATGTGAATAAATCCATTGAACGGTGTGTCGTTGAGTCTTACGTCAAATCACGTTGTAGTTGTACTGTCTCACATGTGTTAGGTTAGCGCGCCAAGTTTAAGACCCTGACACTAAGTGTGTCTGCCCAGAAGCCACTCCACCCCCGGGGTGCGACCATTGGGCACCTGGTGCATCTACCTGCGATGACACTGCACCGTGACTGCTCGAGGGAAAGCCGTATCTGCTAATGCTATTGGATTCCCGTCGTTGTATACCTCGCCACGATATACTCGTACTTTACCCTTCCATTTCTAGCAACTACTGCCAAACCGTGCACGAAGCGTCGGAGGTTTAAAGGTTAGCATGGTTGCCCTCCAAGCAGTCGATCCTCTGAGCGGAAAGGCGAAACGGACATATAATCAGATTACTACTGGTACTATTGGTGTTGGAACTCTTCGCTGGCTGCTGAGGATGTTGACGGAGCGCCTATGGTAATGCCCCAAATGCTGTGATGTTGGTTCCTAGATCATTCAATCAATTGAGCGTCGGCCAGATCCCCTCCTCACTCATCGCTGCCTTGTTCTTGCCAGGCCATGGTGATTCATTTGCTCCTCCGAGGTGTATACGTGCTCCCACAAGGCCGCAATCACTTCTGCCTTGTCATACATCAATACTCCACCAAGTTTTGCCGAGCCAGCCAATCTGTCCGCCTTTTCATTCCCCAGCACACCGATATGCCCCGGAGAAAAGATCCAGACGATGTTTGCCACCCGTGACCTCCGAAGCGAAGCAAGCCACTCAGCACGAAGCATGCCTGTCCTCACCCTCCTCGGCATGCTTTCTGAGTCAGTTACAATCACGATGTGTGTGCGTGTATCGTATTCTCGATCCAGCGGAAAGCTGCACTGACCGCCTTCACCTCCATCTTAAGCTAGATGTTAGTTATCAGTTATCAGTCATCAGTTGGGGTATCTTCATTGCACTCCGGACAGGTCCATAGGTGCTCAGATCCTCCCCCCCCCCCAGCATATGCATCAGCGTCCGGAGGTTAATAGTGCCAGTTCTGTGTTGGTTGACGAGGCGCCTCATTTTCCCGAAGTACCTCTCGCGTCTGGCCGTACCGATTCTTACTCCCAAGTCTTTCATCCTGGACAGGCGATGTGGATTCACTAACGTCAAAGTCCTCTGTTCTCGCCATATCTTTGAAGACGTTAATAACATCGACACGACCCATGGGCTGGCCATCTACAGGGGGTGCAGAGCCAGCCAGTTTATCAGCTCGTTCATTTCCCTCGACTCCCGCATGTCCCGAGACAAGAATGAAGGTGACTTTACGGACAACAGACTTCCGCAGCGACTCAGTCCATTGTCTACGTACAGATCCAGCTTCGACTTTCTGAATCATGCTCATTGAGTCACTTAGTACAAACACGTTGGTATAATGCTGTGATTCCAGCCATATGAAAGCTTGCATAACTGCCATTACCTCCATCGACATGCTGCTCGTGGTAATAATTTGGGCACCACTGGATTCTTGAACGGTTCGGCCATTTGAACGAGCTGTAAATGCCCACGCACTTCTCCGCTGGTTTACAACAGATCCATCTGTATAGATGAGCACTTCGGGGCTATCTGAATGTTCATAGATGAGCGCGTTGACTTCTGCATTGGTTGTTGTAGCATTGTGGAGATACCATGGTAAACGGTAATGTTTAAGAAGTTATAATAATTCTTGGTACAAATCAAATCCAAGAGAAACAACTAGTGTGCCGAGTTACAATTTCCCTTAGTAGGTAGATGTATTGTGGTACGCTGAAGTAGCCACACTAGTTAGAAAATGGAGCAATTTCAGCTGTAGTTAACAGTAATTGCTTGTTTAATATTTCAAATACAGTGGTGCTGCTATGATTTAGTTTTGTAATGTACGGAATATTGTGAAGGGAGATAATCAATGCTTGACTTCCAGAAAAAGTACGGTAATTTGTTGATTAATGACTTATGTTGAGGGAACAGATTTTGTTCTGTGTTATGATGTGAATATAGTCTGTAGGTGTCAAAAATCTAGATAATAGGTTTACAGAGTTAAGAATATAAGAAACAGAGCTAAGACAGAGACTATTGGAGAACACCAGACGGGAGAGACACAGACGCTATAAATAGTGACACACTGGTGTCAGCCCAAAGGGCAGTAAGTGCAAACGAGTAGGGGTTTCCCAGGACACTGGAAACTCGCCTCTCGACGAGTGAATTTAGTTAACTGACCAGCGTGCTGAGAGCCATGCACGCAAGACTCGCTAGCGCACGGAGGTACCAGCGTCCGTGCTTGATCAAGCAAGGAGAAGCGTAGGTCAGACGGAGACTGAGACAGATAGAGAATAGACATGTTCCTTAAAAATCCTATCAGTTATAGACAATAGTGATTGCTAGGCTTTAGATTCCATTCAGTGATTACTAGTATCATCAGCATCACTTCATTACATCTATGTCACGTACCATGATGTTTATTGTAATTGAAGTATCCCGCTCGCGGAGCTTATTTGTAATCAGCTCCAAATAAAAATGCCCTCCTTTTGCAAACAACACGAGTTATTAATTTCGTGTGGTGCAAAAGTAGGGGAGTCCTGAAATACCTGTGGCAAGCAAGTCGCTGACAGGCAGGCCCCAATTTGGTGTCAGAAGTACCTGAACCAACGTCAACAGACAAGCACTACCATTTGATATTATTGTGTGTAAAAAGTGCTTAAAACTAACGAAATTTTTGTGGTTTAATAATTGTGTTTTGCGAGTGAACATTATTGATGAACACTGGTACTATTTAATAATGAAATTACTACCATTCGTGGAGCTTGAACCACGATGAACTAAATTTAACGTAAAAAGTTGTGTTATTCTACGGAAATGTGATAATGAAAATGTATACAAACATGTATTTAAATTGTCAAGCATACCATCGTGTACGTTTCATTTTGTGTGATACAGCCATTAATGTCATCATTCATCACATTCATTTAGATATTTGTGCAAAATAAGTTCTTTTTGCGCAAACAAAGCTAATTAATTACTGAATGAAAGCCAAGGAACATAGTTATACCAAGCAATATAGAAATTGAAGACAAGACGACAGTGGACATTCAAATGACGATTCATCTTACAAATCATGACGATCATGTATACTCATTCATTGGCACCTTGCCGTCTTGACAGACGATAGTTTGTGCTTTAAAAAGGCATAATAACTTTTAACTATGGCGGTAGCGAGTGTGACTGATAAGGCCAATTTGCGCTGTAAATGTCCGTTCACAGTGGGTGCATGTGAACACGTGGTCATTTCCACCATCATGCACCATCTTACGTCTCAAACGCTTGGTGTGTGACTTTTCTGCAATAATTTTCTCCTTTGACTTTATTCCATTTCTGATATTTGCCCTCCATGCAACACGTTCAGCGGCGACTTCCTCCCAATGTGCATTATCAATGCCTGTATCAATCATGTCCCGCTTACACACATCTTTGTATCGTAGTAGAGGCCGACCCTGAGATCTCTTACCCATCTGTAATTCACCAAAAAAGATATCCTTTGGTATTCTACCATCATCCATCCTCCTAAGATGTCCTATCCATCTAAGTCTACGAAGACTGAGCATGGAATAAACTGTCACACAACCTGATCTTTCCAATACTTCAGTATTTGTGATTTTGTCTTGCCACTTAATACCAAGAATTCTTCGCAGACACCGCATATGAAAGCTGTTTAAGTTGTTCTCTTGGTGTGAGTAAGATGTCCAGGTTTCACTGCCATAGAGAAGAGTACTAAGGACACAGGCTTGATAGACAAGGACTTTTGTTTTGGCAGTAAGCTTCCTGTTCTCCCAGACTCTTTTTCTTAACCTGTTCATTGTTGTTGCTGCCTTACCAATCCGGATGTTGATTTCCTGATCTAGGGATAATTGGCTATTTACCACTGATCCTAGATATGTAAAATGGTCTACTATCTCTAGTTCGGCGTCATCAATAAAGATTGATGGTACCCCATGTGCACCTTGTGACATAATCTGTGTCTTCTTTTTGCTAATTGTTAAACCAAATTCAGAACAAGCATTGGAGAATGCAGATAGTAGACATTGCAATTCTTCCTCAGAGTGGGTCGTAACTGCAGCATCATCTGCAAAAAGCAACTCTCTGATCAGTACCCTCCTAATTTTGGTCTTAGCCTTCAATCTCTGAGCATTGTAGAGGCCGCCATCTGAGCGTGAGTGAATGTGCATTTCCTCCTGCTGGAATTTCAAACATTCCCAGTAGCGAATTCTTCACTGCAAAGCCCACACCGTGTTGCCTTTTTTCTGCCTGCCCTCTACCCTTCCAGAAAAAGGTGTAGTGGTTTTCCCTGAGTGACCCTTCCTCAGCGAGGCGAGTCTCCTGCAGGCCAGCAATATCAATGTTTAGACGATTGAGTTCGACATCAATCACAGCCGTTTTTCTCACATCGTCAATATTGGTCAAGTCAGTGGAAAATCCTGGACACATGGTTCTCACGTTCCAGGTTGCAAGCCTTAGCTTGAGGTTTCTATTTTTATTTTTGTTTGTACCTGGTGCATTGGTTTTACAGCCTGCGATTCAGATTTTGTCCTAGCCCCAAGCACCCATTGAAGCAGGCAGGCTGTGGCGGATCAGCACCCAATTGGCTGGGGGCTGCCCAGCTTGAGGCGGGCGGTAGCTGATCAGTGACACCTATAGGTGTCTCCCACCGTCAGAGGCAACGCGTGGCGCCCCATGTCTACGCCAACTGACAAGGACTTATAACCCGTAACAGTTGCCTCTCGCTTTGATTCCGAGACCAGTTAAGACCAGGGATGGAGTTATTGCCTCTCCATAGCACAAAGCCTGGGCTAAAATATAGAGATCATGTGTTGCCCATGCAGCATGATCCCTCTCTCGGCCTGCCTAGTTTACTCCAGAGGAAAGGTAACACCCCTACATCTGGAACAAGACAAGCTGCAGAAGCTGCCGGATCAGCAAAGCAATGCTCTAACTGTCCGCCTGTCGGAGCTTCGATCCTAGACCAGTCGCCAACCAAGGCTTAGGGCCTGGTCTGCCCTGCCATGACATTTTGTCTTTAGCTTGCATTTCCTCGCACCAGGGTAAGGCTTGTACCCTCCCAATTGCGCTCTTCCGCCCGAAGCCGTTGGCACAATGTGGGGTGTCGGGTTTGGTAAGCGCCGCCCAACGTTCAGCGCTAACAGAAACCAGGTAGTACCGTCTACTGTTATACGGTAGCTCAGTCATATCTGACTAAGACCTGACTGGCTCATGTATACTATCATAACATTTATTCATTAACATCATTCATCATTATCTAAAATCACATTTATAATTCATCAGCCGCACGAAATATGAACATGTGTTTAAATCTTATGCATGTGTCTAAAGTATTGATGCTCTATTGAACAGAAGCATCAGTGTCGTTAGCAAGTCGATCAATATTGTGTGCAGAAGACAACGGTGGAACATCCCAAGGGCCGTATTTTCCGAGAAATTAGATGAGTATATTTTCGAACTATTTTGATATCCGCCATTTTAACCATGCATCTTCATTTTTCAGGAAATAGGTAAACAAGTAACATATAACGAGAAACCATTGTGTAATATTATAGTGACATCATTCTGAAATAACATAAAGCCACAAGATGGCATAATTAAATGATTACATCCAGGCGGGCAAAGAATTAGGCCATACGGGAGAGAAATTAGAGAAATGGGCAGAGCAAAGATACAAGGAAGAAATAGATCGAAAAGCTGCTCTAGAGAGAGATGAAAGAGCATTAGAAAGGCAACATCAAAAAGAAATGAAGGAAGTAGAGGAAGCTACCAAGCAAAAACAGCTAGATTTAGATCATGCCGCCAAATAGAAACAAATACAAGTAGAGGCAGAAACGAAGTTACAGATGAAAGAGATGGAGATAGATTCAAACACCCAAATAGCTTCAAATAAACAAAAGAGCCAGGAAGAACAAAGCAAATTTAGTATATACAAAGGCCTGATTAAACCATATAGCGCAGGAGATTCAATCTCAGCATACACTGACAATATGGAATTCCAACTTAAGACCCATAAAATACCATTAGAGGATTGGGCAATGATTTACATGAGGAATCTAAGTGGGGAGCCATTAAAGGTTATAGAATCTATACCCATAGAATTAAGAAATAATTATCAGTACATCCACGATAGGATTATGCAACATTTCCTTCTGGATGCCACTAGCTATCAAATTCAGTTTGCCCAAATAAAACCAAAGTCAACTGAAACCTTTTTGGACTACATCTCAAACGTACAAAGTACATTCAAAAAATGGATTAATGCCGCTAAAGTGGGGGAAACTTTCATAAATTACAAGATCTTATGGTAATGGATAAAGTTATAAACACAGTCCCTACCCCGTTTTCTAAATTTCTTCAACAAGCAGACATAGAATCCATACAACAACTAGAAAAACGGGGCTCAGCATTTTTTCTTCTAATCGCGACATATTTAAGACCACCATACATGATACAGAGATCACCGCTTTTGCTTAAAAAAACGTACCCAGTAGATCATACAATCAGAAAGAGTACCGTAAGAGAGATTAACCTTACCAGAAACCACCACAATGTGGATATTGCAAATTATTTCATCCTAGCTATTCTATGTGCGACAACAACCCGGCATATCCCTCACATTTAGAAAGCATGATAAAGAAGCAAGAAAGTAGGCGAAACTCATTCAAACGTGCTGTTAAATGTTAATTTTGCGCGAGCTATGGCCACTATAGCTCCAAGTGTGTTGTTAGGAAACGAATGAAAGCTGTGCTCATAGATACGTCATCTGACGATGATAGTGTAATTGATTCCCAACTTGAAAATGTATTACCTGAGAGTAAATGTGAAATTGTGTCAGCAGCAACAGATATATTAGACTTTAATAGATGTCACACATGTCATCAGTTTCATGCGGATGGGAAATTGAAATGTGGTCATGTGATACCATGTTCGAACGAAGATGCTAATGCAGTCATTGCCTCCAGAGGTAAACTTATGTTCTACGATGCATTGGTCAATGGAGAACCATGCCATTGTTTACTGGACAGCGGGAGCACTTTACTTGGGTTAAGAAAGGAGCTAGTTAGACCAGAAGACTACACGGGTGACATTGTCAAATGCCGTACTTTCTCTGGAACCATTGAGAAATATCCACTGGCAAAAGCGTATATCAATACCCCGTTCCTTACCGGCACATTTACTTGTGCAATCCTGCAAGATCCCTGCACGTATCTGATTTTAGGTTGTTTAGCTTCATTGAAGCAGTGTACTGACGACGACATATTAGCCTGGAAACAAACAAACATGGCTAATGCTGTAACAAGGTCAGATACCTTAACACACTATACTGACTTACAAAATGAAATGTTACAGCTGTTAACACCCAGCGGTGCCAGTAATAACACTACTCGACAAGAATTTATCGAGGCACAACGCACCGATCAAAATATCGCACCTCATTTTAAATTGTTAGGTAAGCGATCGAAAGTGACGAAGAATGCATCTTGGTAGTTTAGAATACACAACGGAATTCTCATGCGTTATTACACAAATAATAACCATGAAATTCAGCAAACGGTGTTACCTGTAACTTAACGTCAAAATGTGCTAAAGATTGCACATGAGTCACCGTTTGCTGGACATTTGGCATATGACAAAACCAGAGCCAGAGTTTTGTCACACTTCTACTGGCCTAAATTCTGTACTGATATAAAAATTTTCTGTCATTCATGTACTATTTGTCAGCATCTTGTGAGAAAGGGAAAGCATGTGACGGCCGAAGTCCAACGGTCATTATTAGCATCTAGACCATTTGAGTGTGTGGCGGTCGATATTGTTGGACCCCTAAATCAGGTGACGAGCAAAGGAAACCGTTTCATACTTACTCTCGTAGACCTATGCACCAGGTGGATCGAAGCTATTCCACTAAAATACATCACCTCCAAAGATGTGGGAAATGTATTTTTGCATTTATTTTGTCGTTTTGGCTTTTCGCGAACGATTTTATCGGATCGTGAAACGCAGTTTATTTCGGCTGCTACGCAAGCCTTAACAAAATTGTTAGGAATAGAACAGCATTTTTGTACCCCGTACCATCCATTGAGCAACGGGGTCATAGAAAAAATAAATGGGGATCTCAAACACATGCTGGCAAAGGTAACAGCAGAAAACCCATCTGATTGGGACACACTATTGCCAGCAGTGCTATTCGCCCATCGAGAAATTCCACACACCAGTACGGGTCTCTCACATTTTGAATTAGTGTAAGGGGCGAACCCTCGTGGACCCCTAACCATTTACCATCAGCTAATTACTAGCTTACCAGAAAACCCAACATCCGTAACACCGTATGAGATGGTAACAGAGACACGCGATAGAATAATGAAGGCGTGTGAAATAGCCAAAGCATCTTTGGAGAAGAAAGGACAGATGTACCGCGACTACGCTAATAAGGGTGCGAAAACAATACACCTTGAACCCAATCAAAAGGTTTTGCTTTTACTACCAGATAAACGTAATTTGTTACTAACTTCATGGCAAGGGCCATTCAACGTTGAACGGAAAATATCAGATGTAGATTATGAAATATCAATAAACGGAACATTAAAGATATTTCATATCAACATGCTTAAACCATACTTCTCACGACAAGAACTACAGACAGACGAACAACATGCACTCACACCAATCAATCGGACAAAAGACGTACACAACACAACTACACTAGGCAGGGCGACACAAGACATCGACAACGCAAACACACTTAGCCAGGTAACAGCACACACAGCTAGTACAACAACAGTGCTGAACGAGACAGATGACGACGGAATAGAATTACCAGTCCCGACAGTAGACACGACTGGGACAATCGACAGCATATGGATAGAAACTAAACTGACAGACGAGCAACGACAACAAATAATAGAATTAGTGACGGAGTACAAGGACATTTTCTCCGACATCCCAGGAAAGACAGACAGAATAGAGCACTCCATTATTCTGACTGACAACACTCCAATCAAATGTCGACCTTATTCATTTGGTTATTACTAATTTATAATCTAAATAATAGGGCACATCTCGACAAAGAACTACTATCTCTTGAATCGAGTGAAATCATTCAGAAATCACAGTCAGAATATTCTTTCCCTATCGTCCTTGTCGCCAAAACGGACTCAACCATTCGACTTTGCGTCGATTATCGACGGTTAAACAAAGTGACCAAAATTGATGCTGAACCAATCCCAGCATGCGTGGATTTGATCCTTGATATGTCTGCATCTCGCATCTTTTCTAAACTCGACCTCACGAAAGGATATTGGCAAGTCCCGATGCAAGAAAGTTCAATTCCTCTAATAGCTTTTTCCACACCTTTAGGTCTATATGAGTGGAGATTTCTTCCTTTCGGCCTTCGTAATGCTCCAGCCACTTTTGTCCGTCTAACTAGGGATCTTCTCCACGGGGTAACTAATACTTCTACATACATTGATGACATATATATCCATACTGTAGACTGGACGTCACACCTACAGAAACTACGACATGTCTTCGAGAGATTACGATTATTCGGATTTACAGTTAAACCAACTAAAGTAGAGTTGGGCATGGAAGAAATTGACTACCTAGGACATACCATCTGTAAAGGTCAACTCAGAACAGATGAAAGAATTGTTACAAAGATTCTTAATTTGACTATGCCAACGACCAAGAAACAGGTCCGGAGTCTACTTGGTCTTGTGAATTATTATAGTAAATTTATTCCTAATCTGGCTGAAATCACCAGTTTTCTTCCAATATTTTGAAAGCTTCAGCAAAATTGAATCCCCAAGATGCACAGTTAATTGGTGCTTTATCAAAATTGAAGTATGCATTCAGCGTTCCACCTATTTTGCGTTTGCCTAACCCGAACCTTACCTATTTTTTTACGAACAGATGCAAGTTCTATTTCCATATCGGGAGTCCTAGGCCAGTTTTATGAAGGGAAGGTCCACCCAGTAATCTACATAAGCCGGAAAATAAGTGCAGCTAAATCAAGATACTCAGCATCTGAACTGGAGGGCCTTAGCTTAATCTATTGTGTTAGAAAACTTCATAGGTTTCTAGCAGGTGCACAGTTTGTGATTAAAAACGACAATTCTCCGCTCTCGGTTATGCATTCTGGCATTCCACATAACAATAGGATTTACAGGTGGGCCTTGATACTGCAAAACTACACCTTTACGATCCAGCATTTAAAGGGACGTTTAAACTCTTTGGCGGACACTCTAAGTCGCCCGTCAGGCATTAAGATACCTGAGATACAGGGACAGAGCGACTAGACATCACCATAAACAGGGACACTGTGATTGCTATGTAAATCAGTGCCGTATGTGGTGAAGAAAGTTACGCTGTAAATGCGTTAGTATCGCCATGCATTGAACTTGCGTAAGAATAACATTGCCTTTATATATAAACACTATCCAGTAAGGAGAGCATATAAGACTTTGTCGAAATTAACTATATTATGAAAAAAGTCTACAAAGAACTCCGCTCCAACAAGATACCCGAAAGGACGACATTAGTTAGCGTAATTATATATATATATATAGCATTGTGATATGTACATAACTTTGTTTTATGAACAGAACGCATAACTTCATTTTTGTGGTAATAATCGAACTACAAATGTTCTAGTGCAGATATAACATTATTTATGTCATTTGATAGTAATAAGTCAACTACATGTAGTTAAGAACTCATTTAAGTTAACATCAATATTAGAAATACGATTAGTATTTATTACTTTACCTTATCACCGCATAAACAGAACCATTTATAAATTCATGTGTTTAAAACATCATTTCTATACTAACCCAACCATTTAGGAAATAACATCATATTTTGAACTAATAACACTTTAAGGTAACGAACTCTTTTTGCTTAACTATAATCAGTTGATTAGATTATTTCCCTTAGGATAAATTTATAACAGCACACCAAATTACTTCAGTTAGTTAGATTAGTTAGATTACCATAGTTAGATTAGTTAGCAGTACAGGATCGGTAGCAACCCATCCTCATAAACGTGTATATTATGTATAGACAATGACAGGTGCAAAGAAACAGCACAGTTATCTAGCATGAAAACTTGGAGAATTCAGCCAGGCATATAATTTAGATATGTAGTGTTCATTTACGTGATATTATGAACCATATTTTAATGACGGATGATTTTTTTAACATAACGATGGTACGAAAGTGTATGATAGATGTATAAATGAGAGGAGAGCAAGAGAAAATTAGTAAACTTTGAAAGAGAGAGAGAGAGAGAGAGAGAGAGAGAGAGAGAGAGAGAGAGAGAGAGAGAGAGAGAGAGAGAGAGAGAGAGAGAGACACTTAGCGGCAAATTTTTCTTCGCTGCTTAAAATGTCTTGTTATAATTTGTCTGCGTCAATCTGCGTAACCAATGTGTTGTCAACTTTTAAGTGTGTTACTGCTATACTTTAATAGGGTTAAATATAGAAAATGCTTTGAGCATCTTAAAGCGGATTTGTGGTCATAAATAATAATAACAGACATTTGTAGCCACAATAAACCGATTTACGGCGCTCGAAGGAATACACACATATAGAATAGAAACGCATACACATGTTAGCAAATTAAGTATAGTGTAGTTTATTAGAAAACATGCAAACAAACAGGAAAACATACACATAAAAGTTGCACACACCATTTACTTCGAAGAAAGGTAACTCAAATCAGGGGACAAAATAACTTCTTAAAAAAACCTTAATGTAACATTGAATACATTGTTTCACAAGCGGAAGCTATAAGGTGAAAAGTAGAACATGATGTATACGAGTTGGGGCTGATATTAATGGGAACATGAACATACAATGCTCATGTGTTGTACTCGTAACAGAGTCAACTTGTATTGGGTTGTCATTTTGGGCAATATGAGGACAGGTCAAAAGACATAAGTCAACGGACAAAAGTCACAGGACATAGGGTCACAAGACGGAAGTCAGTTTCCGGAACGGTTCCGGATCAAAACAATCCCCAAGAAAAGCTATAGCCAACTTTATTGATACAATGGGCTACTCAATTAGCCGAGTGAATTAATAGAACAATGTGAGTAAGGAAAGAAGACAGTTTGTTCTATCCCCATAAAAGACACATATCAGATTTTTGACAAAATTGGACAGCCAATTTTTCAGTAACCTTATAACGTGGTACAAACATCAGTGAAAAGGTTGTACCCGTTCACACAGAGGAGGGGAGCCTGTCAAAAATCTAGATAATAGGTTTACAGAGTTAAGAATATAAGAAACAGAGCTAAGACAGAGACTATTGGAGAACACCAGACGGGAGAGACACAGACGCTATAAATAGCGACACACTGGTGTCAGCCTAAAGGGCAGTGAGTGCAAACGAGTAGGGGTTTCCCAGGACACTGGAAACTCGCCTCTCGACAAGTGACTTTAGTTAACTGACCAGCGTGCTGAGAGCCATGCACGCAAGACTCGCTAGCGCACGGAGGTATCAGCGTCCGTGCTTGATCAAGCAAGGAGAAGCGTAGGTCAGACGGAGACTGAGACAGATAGAGAATAGACGTGTTCCTTAAGAATCCTATAAGTTATAGACAATAGTGATTGCTAGGCTTTAGATTCCATTCAGTGATTACTAGTATCATCAGTATCACTTCATTGCACCTATGTCACGTACCATGATGTTTATTGTAATTGAAGTATCCCGCTCGCGGAGCTTATTTGTAATCAGCTCCAAATAAAAATGCATTCCTTTTGCAAACAACACGAGTTATTAATTTCGTGTGGTGCAAATGTAGGGGAGTCCTGAATTACCTGTCGCAAGCAAGTCGCTGACAAAGACGAATGATGGAATACCATATCGGCTTGGAGTGAGGTTGACATACGTTTCTTGCGTCAATGAGGATCAGTTGTCGAGGATGGTTCATAAGGTCGTTGGGTGTATAACACATGATTATGTTTTAGTTAACCAAAGATATTCGGGGTTCCAGAGGTCTGCGGTAATGTTTATCAAGGGGTCAGCATTTATACGCGTAAACGGCACTAGAATTATAGTGACCGGCGGTGTTTGAACCTTGCTATAGTTGCAAGTAGTCAATCATGATAACGCGAGAACATCTCGATGATCATTTTATTTAAAATGTATGAAGTAGCGGTGACTTGGACTTGTGGGTTTTAATTCGGTGTTCGATATCCTACGATCTATATTGGTTCGTACTGACATACTGTGTTCTGTTGACGATAGATTCGTTGTTTATCTAGACTGGCAGTAATTTACGTTGCGTCCATCATTTGCGTACATATCGAAATATAGTAAAAGTTGAAAATGTTTTACAAACATTTTCATCGTGGAGGGGGCAAAGCTGTCATATAGCAAATGACAGTAGCATAGAATTAAGTTGATGAGTGGGTGCATCAAGATATACTAATAGAATAATTCATAAACCTCGCACGTTGTGGCACTTGTAATAAACAAGTGACAGGTCATTGTAGTGCGTAGCTTGATAACTTAACCGTAAGTTTGGGAGTTGTGAGCCAGCTGACATAGTGTTAGGATGTCGGGGCTATCCTCCAATAGCATACACGCATACTACAAGCTTTTATCATCGCATAGTTTACCAGTCTCCACATGGGATCGCTAGTATCTACATCCAGCGATTGTTAGTTGATACACGTAGCTTCACTGACGCCATGATCACCTACATATATTATTCTCAAAATGATGCGCATGAGTCCAGGAATGGTCAGGCGGGCGGCATTGGCCGTTGGAGCTCGATTGTGGTAATCTTCTTTTGAAGGTAGGCAGTCGTAGTTTATGATCACACCAGGGTAGCAGGCAGCACGCTTAGTTCCCAACACTCTAACCTGAGAGGGAGTTGTTTTATGATTAAGGAGCGGGAGTGGAAGATCTGACTGAAAGACTGAAGCCTGGATCTGCACACACGCTCATATCCGTCATCCGATATCATCGGTGGTTTAATACATCACTGTGCACTCCATCAGCGTGTCTATTGAGTTGTTTCTGGAGTTACTACAGTTATACTGTCCTGTACGTGTGTGTGCAGTCATATTAGCGCATGCCATTCAGCTGATTAGGGATCATACCCCAGAGCCACACAGATCTTGAGGTTCTATCTGAACGATAACTCATTATAGCGCCTAAACTCATATCATATCAGAACAGAGTGAGAGACATATAGAGAGAGAAACAGTACCTCTTGACAGTATCTTCTACCTTGGGGTTAGCTGCTTTGACTATTCTTTTTCTGGATAGCTATAAATGCGCATGGACTCTATAGAAATGCTTGTTTCTCTCTCTTATATGCTCAACTTCTTACCTTATCATTCTTCTTTTTGTACTTTTTCATGGTACTAATTTACATTAATGCATCTTCATGTTAATACAATGTATAAGTGTTTCATAATCTTATATATAAAAGGCAATCTCCGTCTGTATGTATGTCCTTTATGCATTCGCGAACGGTCCATGCGATGGAGATGAAATTTTCTACACGTCTTCCTATCATTCTCGCGCTGCCAACTGTGATATTTTTTTAGTGTGAAATCGGCTGCTTACTTAATATTATTTAATATTTCATTTTTTATTATAATTTCTATATTGCGAAGGGACTTAACTCTATAAAAGTTATTTCAAGGGGCATAACTTTTAATAACTTTTCTGTATAGCTTATAGTCATATTGTTGCATCGTTTTCAAAGATTTATAAACTCTTTTTCTATAGTTATGTACCGGCTTATGAGTTGTAATAAATAATGATATAATCTTTAAGGCATTTTCAAAGTTTTCATAAAAATAATGCACAATGCATAACATTGTAACTCATCTTTTTATGCTAAAGTGTTACCTACAGTCATGTCGGTGATTAAAAACAGTTCTCATTAAAAATAAAGGATAATGTGTGGAAGGACATTCTTTTAAGTAACTTTTTTTTTGTTGTTGTATGAATTTAATGAGACCCTCCCCGCCAGGAGCTGGGCAAAGCCACGCCGGGTCAGATAGATAGACAGACCCACATTTTCGCTGCAGTTATCTACAGGCATATGCGTTATAATCCTCCTCCTCCTCCCCCTCCTCCTCCTACGCTCTTCCTCTTCCCCTCCTCCCTCTCCCTCCTCCATCCTCCTCCTTCCTCTTTCTCCTCCTCCCTCCTCCTTCCTCCTCCCTCTTCCTCCTCCTACCTCCTCGATCTCCTCCCTCCTCCTAATCACTCCTCTTCCTTCCTCCTCCCTTCTCCTCCTCCCTTCTCCTCCTCTCTCCTCCTACTCCCTCCTCCTCCTCCCTCCTCCCTCATCCCTCCTCCTCCTCCCTCTTCTCCTCCCTCCTCCTCATCCCTCCTCCTCATCCCTCCTCCTCCCTTCTCCTCAACCTCTCTCCTCCTCCCTCCTCCCTCCTCCTCCTCCCTCCACATCCCTCCTCCTCCCTCTAACTCCTCCTCCCTCCTCCTCCCTCCTCCTCCTTCTCCATCTTCCTCCTCCCATCTTCTCCCTCCGCCTCCTCCCTCCTCCTCCTCCTCCTCCCTCCTCCTCCTCCCTCTCCCTCCTCCTCCCTCCTCCTCCTCCCCCTCCTGCTCCTCCTGCGTTCTTCTCCTCCGTCCTTCTCCCTCCTCCTCCTCCTCCTTCCTCCTCCCTCTTCCTCCTCCTCCTCCCTCTTCCTCCTTCCTGCTCCTTCCTGCTCCCTCCTCCTACCTCCTCCTCCTCCTAATCCCTCCTCCTCCCTCCTATTCCTCCTTACTCCTCCACCTCCCTCCTCCTCCCTCCTCCTCCTCTCTCCGCCTATCTCTTCCTCCCTCCTCCTCCTCCCTCTTCCTCCTCTTCCTCGCCCTCCTCCCTTCTCCTAATCACCCCTCTTCCTTCCTCCTCCCTTCTCCTCCTCTCTCCTCCTCCTCTCTCCTCCTCAATCCTCCTCTTCCCCCTTCCTCCTCCCCCTCCTCCTCCCTCCTCCTCCCTCTACTTCCTCCCTCCTATTCCTCCCTCCACATCCCTCCTCCTCCCTCCTCCTCCTCCCTTCTCCTTCTCCCTCCTCCTTCTCTCTCTTCCTCCTCCTCCTCCTTCTCCTTCCGCCTCCTCCCTCCTCCTCCTCTCTCCTCTTCCTCCCTCCTCCTCCCTCTCCCGCTTCCTCTCTCTCCCGCCTCCTCCCTCTCCCTCCTCCTCCCTCCTCCTCCTCCCCTCCTCCTCCTCCCCTCCTCCTCTTGCGTTCTCCTCCTCCCTCTTCCTCCTCCCTCTTCCTCCTCCCTCCTCCTCCCCCTCCTCCCTCCTCCTCCCTCATCCTCCTCTCTCCTCCTCCTCCCTCATGCTCCTCCCTCTTCCTCCTCCCTCCTCCTCCCTCCTCCTCCCCCTCCTCCCTCCTCCTCCCTCTTCCGCCTCCTCCCTCCTCCTCCCCCATCCTCCTTTCTCCTCCTCCTCCCTCATGCCCCTCCCTCTTCCTCCTCCCTCCTCCTCCCCCTCCACCCTCCTCCTCCCTCTTCCGCCTCCTCCTCCCCTCCTCCCCCTCCTCCCCCTCCTCCTCCCTCATCCTCCTCTCTCCTCCTCCCTCATCCTCCTCTCTCCTCCTCCCTCATGCTCCTCCCTCCTCCTCCCTCCTCCTCCTCCCTACTCCTCCTCCTCCCTCCTCCTCCCTCCTCTTTCCTCCTCCTCCTCTCTCCGCCTATCTCTTCCTCCCTCCTCCTCTCTCCTCCTCCCTCCTCCACCTCCCTCCTCCTCCTCCCTCCTCCTACTCCTCCTTTTTCTTCTTCTTCTGCTGCTGCTGCCGCCGCTCCATTTACCCAAGTTAATTGTTGGTGGAAGATGTAAAGATCTTTCAAGTGCTCTTTCTAATGCTTTTTGTAAGTTGGTCTTCGTTTATCTAAGGTTGTTCCAACTGCAACCAATAAATGATTAGACAGACAGGCAGACAGACAGACAGAGAGGGAGGGACGGGCGGACGGACAGACAGACAGACAGACAGACAGACAGACAGACAGACAGACAGACAGACAGACGGGAACGGGAACTTACATGACTACTTATATGAATTAAATGAGATGCTCCCCATCAGGGGCTGGGCGAAGCCGGACCGGGTCAGACAGACAGACAGACAGATAGACAGACAGACAGACAGATAGATAGTCGGGAACGGGAACGGGAGCTTATATGACTACTTATATGAATTAAATTAGATGCTCCCCACCAGGAGCTGGGCGAAGCCGGGCCGGGTCAGCTAGTTTACAATAAATGATAATAATAAGTTTCATACAATGTATAAATGTTTCATATTTTCCAATCAGTGTACATTGAACCAATAAGGCAATTTAACACATATACAGCGTGTACGTAGCTTCATTCTTGTAACATGTGAAGTATTCTGGTCTAGAATATTTCTCCAGACTTATACTTGTTTTATTTTAGGAAGGACGGACAACTAAGAACATGGACAGACCGCAATAAATAGTAGAACTAAAATGGACACTGGAAATATCAAAATAATACAGTGGAACTGCAGAGATATCAAATACAACCTCCCAGACATCATGAAACAACTGGGGAGCCAGAACCGCATGTATGCCCTGCAGGAAACCCACTTGAAACCAAATCAAAAGTATAGCTGCCCTGGGTTCACAATGATTAGACAGAAAAGATCAGTTATCAGTTATCAGTTATCAGTTGGGGTATCTTCGTTGCACTCAGGACATGTCCATAGGTGCTCAGATCCTCCCCCCAGCATATGCATCAGCGTCCGGTGGCTAATAGTGCCAGTTCTGTGTTGGTTGACGAGGCGCATTGTTTTCCCGATGTACCTCACGCGTCTGGCTGTGCCGATTCTTACTCCCAGGTCTTTCATCCTGGACAGCGATGTGGAATCCTTGACGTCAAAGTCCTCTGTTCTCGCCATATCTTTAAGGACGTTAATAACATCGGCACGATCCATGGGCTGGCCATCGACAGGGGGTGCAGAGCCAGCTAGTTTGTCAGCTCGTTCATTTCCCTCGACTCCCGCATGTCCCGGGACGAAGATGAAGGTGACTTTACGGACAACAGACTTCCGCAGCGATTCAGTCCACTGTCTACGTACAGATCCAGCTTCGACCTTCTGAATCATGCTCATTGAATCACTTAGTACACACACGTTGGTATAATGCTGTGACTCCAGCCATATGAAAGCCTGTGTAACTGCCATCACCTCCATCGTCATGCTGCTCGTGGTCATAGAGTGGGCACCATTGGATTCTTGAACGGTTCGGCCCGCTGCACGGGCTGTAGACAAGAACATGAAAGGAGATGGGGTTGCCTTGCTAGTACACAAACAGTTCCAAATGGTGACACAAGAAACATTCCTAACCAAGAGCTTAGAGTGTATCTGTGCGACGATTACAGGGAACCCTAAAAACCTAACACATACATATACCAATATATACTGTCCTAGAGGAGTAATTGAGGATAAAGATACCCTTGCAATACAGAGCAGACTTACAACAGAAGCCCTGATAGTGGGAGACTTCAACAGTCACCACACAACATGGGGTGCTAGAAAGAGCAACATGGCTAGCACACACTCATGGAGTTCATTAAGGACAACCAGTTGGCAGTAATCGATCATGGGATTAAAACCAGGATTGACAGACTCCCTATATTCAGTGCAAACGCTCGGAAATTTCACTAGGGGAAACAGACACGACATAAAAGAGGCAATATTAGCGACAGCTACCAACCTCAGGCACATGGGATGTCAAATCATCAACGGATGGATACCAGCCCACAGGGGTATCCGTGGAAACGAAAAAGCAGACAGAGCAGCGAAAAGATGACTAACCAGCAGCAATAAAATCAGTACAGGTTTAAGAAAAGTAGAAGGACAGAGTGTCATCAAAAGCTACATACTCCAAGAATGGAGGAAACAGTGGAGAGAACACTTGAGGTGTGCATGCATAGCAGGTACAGGGTGAACCCAGTTACAAGTCGCAAGTTAATAACAACATGAAAGCAACAGAAAGCTGTGGAAAAGCAGACTGGGAAACTGAAAAGATACAAGAGAAAAAAAACCCATTCAGCATAGCATGCCTAGAAAACAACACCTTTGAACATCATTTATTAACATGTTTAGTTTAGTTTAGT
The DNA here is from genome assembly GCA_014155875.1 of Cepaea nemoralis. NCBI lineage: Eukaryota > Metazoa > Mollusca > Gastropoda > Stylommatophora > Helicidae > Cepaea > Cepaea nemoralis. The sequence goes on from JACEFZ010021039.1 coordinate 50,904, forward strand.
CGATGGATCAACATCACGGCACACTGGTGCAACCCGTATGTGCTCCATTCTCTTCCTAACTCAAGCCTAAGTCTGGAGAAACTCAGCTTTGTGCACGAACTCCGTAGCACCGGCGAGGATCCTGAAATACTTTGGGTAGATCTTTAACTCAAAATTTTGCCGGGGCTAAATTAGGCCACAGTTTTTCGATTTCCAACAGCCAATGGAAATTTTACGTTCGCAACAATACATACGGGCGTCCGATCGCACTACTCAGAGACCAGGGGAAATTTTATTACCAGAAATCCACGAGAAAAGATCCCGGCATCACCGGGGCTTGAACCCGGGACCTCCAGCACTCGAGGCGGACACCATACCTCAAGACCACGCAGCCCCCGATTTATTAACACGTGACGAGTACAAGATAGAGGGAAGGGATCTAGGAGAATACTTTGTCAAAAATAAGACCCCAGTGGCAATGACGGGGTGCCTACACACAAATAGCAACACAGACATACAGCATCTGAGTAGCAAAGTACGTCAAGGATCCAAACAATAATAGGCGGAGCGAAGGCTGGAAATGAATTTCCCAGCTGAAATGAAAACCCAGCTTTTTTCTCGAAGTCTGCCTAAAATAACATTTCTTACTTTGTCCACCTCTATCACACTGAGCCATTTCACAAAATCCGGATAAAAAAAAAACATGTTTCACTATCAGAAGATCTATCAGACACTGGCATCAATCCTATATGTACTAGAACCAATCTTATCATCGATTAGAAACGGAAAAAATGACCTCTCTATGTCACTTCTATATCTGTTAGTCCACCAAGTGTGTTTACACTTTAAGAATTTTTTTTTCTGGGTGTACATATTTTCCCAGACACCCATGACCATACATGGAGCTCGCGAACAACGGAGGTTTGAAGCTCTTAGTGACGTGACATGGAAAAGTTGTGAAGACATCTACGAAAGACAGAGATATTTTTAAGGTAGAAAGAAACCAAGTGGGTAGAGAGATGCATGCGTAATCTATAGAAGGAGTTGTTTAACAGGGTACGTTGGAATAGTAAGTTGAATATTTGGGTAGTGTAAAAGAGGGAAAGTGGTGGGGTTGGTAATTATGTAGTGTGAATGTCCTTTCAGATACAAGTTCAAGACACTCTTGAAATATCTACAGAAGATACTTAACAGGTTTCTAAGTGACTGGGTTGTAATACTGGGTTATGTTAAGAAAAAAGATGACCCTTGGAAATAATATAATGTTGATGAAAACCTCTTTATTAGGGGTACGTTTACTGTTCCTATGGATGACACCTTTGATGAAGATAGTGTGATGTAAAGAATTGGTCTGTATCAAGTCTTTATGTACATGTCTGTATGTGTCTCTGTTCATCCCTCTCCGACAAGAAAAAGACAAGAAAAGGACGTCATGAAAAACTTATCACATAACCGAGACAGGGATATACTTGTTCTTTCCCCTGCTGAATGGTCCGAATGTGGCGGGTAAGATTACACTTATATCTGAAGTCTTTGTCGCATACGGAACATATGAAAGTAGGTTTGGTGGCCATATTGATAAATGTGCTGCTATATGAATAAGTCACACAAGTGTCAAGTTTTACAAAGCACTTTCGCTTTTTACAACTGCAAAAAAAAGTTCTGGTGTAAGCACAGCGAAGACTTTATACACATCAATATATGTTTCTCTAGTTTATCAACAATCAGCTGCCGACGACACGAACAATGCTAAGCGACTCACACGAGCCTGACTCAAAAATACCTCTGTAGCGAAGGTTAGCCAAATCAGCACGTGAACAATATCTGCTTACTACACGAAAAATTCTCACACCAGCCTGATTCAAAAATACTTCTGTAGCTACCCAAGTCACCACGTGAACTGGTGTAAAGCAAGTGAGGAGACGCTGTTTATTTTATACACTACCTGTCTCTCTCTATGTGTGTGTGTGTGTGTGTGTCCTTGTGATGTCTGTACTTGTGATGTCTGTATGTACAAGTGTGTCTGTGTCTGTACTTGTGATGTGTGTATTCGTCTGTATGTTGAAGTGTAGGCGTTCCTGATTGTAGGTGTGTACGTGTGTGTGTGTGTGTGTGTGTGTGTGTGTGTGTGTGTGTGTATGATGTCTGTATTTGTCTGTATGTAGAAGTGTGTCTGTGTCTGTACTTGTGATGCGCGTATTAGTCTGTATGTAGAAGTGTAGGCGTTCGTGATTGTAGGTGTGTGTGTGTGTGTGTGATGTCTGTATTTGTCTGTATGTAGAAGTGTGTCTGCACTCGTGATGTCTGTATGTGTACGTGTCTTTGTTTATCGGTGAGTGTGTCTGTCTGTGTGTAGTTGTGTATACCTGATGTTGTGGTGACAGTAGTATTGATAAGAGATGGGTGTGTATGGTTGTCTTTGTGTTTGTGTATGTGTGTGTACTTGTGTGTAACAAGTGATTATCCGTGTGTGTTTGCTTCTTTGTGTGGATGTGTCTGTACTGGGGTGTGTTTGTTTATGGGTGTGTATGTGTGTGTGGTTGTCTTTGTGTATGGGCAGTTGTGTCTGTATGTGAATGTGTCACTTTTCGTGTTTGTATGTGTAAATATATTTGTGTGTATCAAGTGTGTATGGGTGAGTGTGACTGTCTGTTTGGATACTGCGACACCAAGGTGGATGGCGTAATTTCTATACTTGCTTGCAAGCAACAGTTGAATAAATACATAGTAGCAAATGTATCAAGTGTGTATGGGTGAGTGTGTCTGTGTGTGTGTGTTTGCTTCTTTGTATGTCTGTATGTGCACGTGTGTGGATCTTTGTGTTCATGTGTCTGTATGTACAATTGTAGGTCTGTACTTGTGTGTGTGTCTTTGTGTTTGTAAAAGTGTATGTCTGTATGTACAAGTGTGGCTGTGTGTACTTTGGTGTATTTGCTTCTTTGTGTAAGTGTGTCTGTATTTGTGTATATCTGTACTTGTGTATGTCTTTGTGTTTATGTAACTACCATTATTATGACTATTACCCCATTCATATCACGGCCAATATTTTACTGGTACCATCTCACATGCTAGTATTATTATTTACATATTTCCGTACGCCCCGCTGACGAAACGTGTGTGGTGGTTCTCTCACGTAACCTCAGCCACCGCTACCGAAACGTGTGTGGTGGTATTCTCACGCACCGTTACCCTGCCGCCTCGGATTGTGTGTGTGTGTGTGTGTGTGTGTGTGTGTGTGTGTGTGTGTGTACTTGTCTGTATGGTTGTGTTTACGTGTCTGTCTTTGTGATGACCATGTCTGTACGTATGTGTCTTTGTGTTCATGTGTGTGTGTACTTGTCTGTCTGTACGTAGAAGTGCACTTGTCTGTCTTTGTGGTTTTACGCGTGTCTGTATGTGTGTACTTGTCTGTCTTTATGGTTGTACGTGTATATCTTTGTATTCATGTCTCTGTACATGTCTGTATGTGTCTGTCTTTGTGGTTGTACAAGTGTAGGTCTGTACTTGTCTTTACAAGTGTTTCTTTTTGTTTATGTGTGTGTACGTGTCTGTGTGTAGAAGTGTATGTATGTGTCTGTGTGTACATGTGTAGACGTCTGTATGTCTACTTGTCTGTCTTTGTGGTTGTACGCGTGTCTGTATGTAGAAGTGTATGTATGTATACGTGTGTACATGTGTGTACGTGTGATGTGTCTTTGAGTTCATGTGTCTGTTTGTTTATGTATTTGTGTATATGTCTGTTATACACAATGAGGCTACCCTCCTGGAGACAAATATCATGATATATTGTGCTGGTTGCTTGGAGGAGCAGTCCAACCAACTGGCTCATACGTGTATGGGTCATACTTTCAGAGAGGTTGTCGACGCCCATATGTGGGATGTGCTGCGAGCCGTATTGACACCCAATGACCACGATGGTCCTTCCTTTCTTCAGGCGGCTTGTTCTAGGAGCCCGACCGTCGCTGACAACCGTCACCGCTGATGCTAAGGCGGAGTTCTCCAGACATCACCCAACTCAGAACTAGGTCATCATCCCCTCAATATTAATCCCAGTCCACCAGACTCCTACGTTTACTTTTCAGCTGCTAGTGACTGCGACCCTCTACATAACACCTCTTATCAACTAATGATAATAAACCACTACGACCCTTTTTACTTTTGTTCAGCTGATAGTGAATGCGACCCTCTACATAACACTACCCCAACGATAGTGAAGGCGATCCTCTACATAACACTACCCCAACGATAGTGAAGGCGACCCTCTACATAACACCCCACCTCTTATCACCACACGACCACGTTTAAGATTTATGACCACCGCATATACTATTTTCCACTATAGTCCTATAAACACATGGCGATCACAGAAAAAAGACAACATATAGTCACCGACCGGGGTTCAAACCCACCACATAGATATACCGACAGGACTACTTCAACCCATCACCAGCGGTCTAACACTGCTTCGAATCCCACACTCTCTAAACCCAACTATGACCCTCTACATAACACCTCTTATCAACTACTTTCACTAAACCATACCCACTATCGGTACCGCAACTATTCCTTCTATTCCTACATCACCAATGTTCATAACTACATCGCTAACAGTTCATAATATTTTAAGACAACAACGTTTTTACAATCCGTTACTTAATGACTTTATTCCACCCCTCATACACCCCGTTCATGAACCGTCACACAGATTTTCCCACACTTCGCCGACCAACCAAAAGAAAAAACTTCCCGGTACTACCGTTGTCCCACACAACCACGCCACTTTCACATCCATCAAAAATCTCACGAACCACTTTCCCTCCTATCCTTCCATTTCCATCCTTCGCCTCCGCGTATTATTGTGTGGATCCTTGACGTACTTTACAACTCATCTGGTCAGACAGTTCATCTGCCGAACAGGGAAATACAGAACCAAAATTGAAGAGAAGAAGCCAGAAATCAAGAAGAAGAGAGTACACCATAAATGTATGTATCTGTGTAGTGTCTGTACTTTTTCATCTCTGTTCTGTGTTATTAATTCAATTTTTTTTAAACATCCATCTATTTCTCTTGTGATGGATGTCCTGGTTGTCCTGAGAAGGACGGTTTGGTGCGGCCGGATGACTGGTACGTTGGAGATTTGGCTCTTCTTGGGGGGCTCCTGGACAATGCTGACAGGTGGGTCGGGCCGTCTTGTTGTTGCATGCATCGGCACTGACAGCGAACGTGGGTGAACGTGATGAGGCTGACTGGGAGGACAACTTCTCTTGAGTTCTTGGCCTGTGTCTTCATCGAGTCCTTATGAGGACTGGACATGACCGGGACCAGTCCCGGTGAAGACCACACAAGAAATAATCAATCCTTCAGATGATTACACAAAATATGGCCGGTCCTGGTGAAGACCACAAAAATCATAACCTACCTTAGTGAGGACCATAAAAACATCAGTCCCCCAGAGGACAACTGAAAATATAACCAATCCTAATGAGGACCACGGAAAATAGAACACATCCTAGTGAGGACCACAGAAAGCATAACCCGCCATGGAAAGAACCCAAAAATATAAACAGCCCCGGTGAGGACAACACAAGAAACCACCAGTACTTATGAGTGCTAATAAAGAAAGGAACCAACAACTGGAAGAGTGCAGAACCTGGAAGGTCCGACTAAGGACCGGTCTTTATCAGGACCAAAATAAGACAATAATGAAATTACCAGGCAGCACAAAAACCAACTTTTCCCGGCAACTAGAGCGGAATCAACATAATCAGTCTGAATTAGGACTAACTCGAAAGAGAGCTCAGACAGAATCAGAACCAAAACCCACACAACTACGGATCTCAACTCTAACCAACGCCGAAGAAGCAGGTTGCACGAGAGCGAATTTGGAATGTTTGTTTATGGATCAAGTCAAGTTATGAAACAATCACTGTTGGATACAGCTTGACAAGATGAATCCAATAGTATCTCAATGAAGGCTGTGCGTGAATTCTAAGCAGAGTTATTAATATTTTTGTGTTGTGATCTATAACAAGGAAGTGCAAAGGGATCTGAGTAAAATAAACACAGCTGATCGCGGCGCAGTAGGAAGGGAGCTAAGAACATTAAATTTTGCTTTCTGTGGCTTGTTTATTTAATTACACAAGTACACAGATACATTCCAGCTACAAATGAAACTTGTATTCTGTTTAATTTTAGAGTTAAATTGCCAGTTCTAATTATAAATAAATACAGGTCCGCTACAGTATAGTACTATTGTATGAGCGCCGCCATTTTGCATTTTGTGTTATGACTGCGATATCTCCTTTTCATGGTTGAGCTAACCATTTCTTCCTGAACGCTATCGAAAGCAAGCATTGTTGATACTCTTCAAATATATGTAAAGTTGAACGCAGAATTAAAATATGCAACAAAATGTCAAGGTTGGTTTAAAATACAAGAGATATAAGAAAAATTAACTTACCCTTCCTGAATAAACTTAAATAAATTTAAGAGAAGAAAGTTCTAAGTGACAGTCGCTTGCAGCCTAGCAGATAGACCACAGTAGCATTTATTAGAGTTGTTTCCCCCAATCTGTGACGTGTGGTTTTCGAATACATCTAATCAAAAACAGACGTGGGTAAAAACCGGAACTCACTGGGCGATCGCTTAAAGTTTTCCGGGAAAAATATTCCCACCTTTCTCTCGCTTCCCCCCCCCCCCCCCTCCCCCATACCCACAAAGATCGGTAACTGACATTGCTATATGTATGACGTATCATTAAGAAATAATTTATACATAGTGTTAACATTATTCGTATAAAAGGTTAACAATTAACTGCCTATTACTTCCAGATTTGTTGTAAACTGTTATGTAAAAGGGTGTGGGACATGGCAGCATGTGAAATAGGCAATACTGTGTCTTTACTACTTGTTTGGATGGCCTAATGCATAGTGTTGAAAATTAACACACAAAATGTGAATTCAAAACATAAATAGTCATTAGTAGTACACTTATCCACAAACAGCAGCTAATCCTTGTATGCCATTACCCAAAGTGAACATCTCTGCAAAGTATGTCTATGGTCAAATAAAAGCACAGTGACTTCATATCTGTATTTTAATTGTTACTTATGCAGTATTTAAAATAATCAATAGAAAGAAAAAGCAGCGGCTTTTAATTCATACTAAAATAATCAAATATGGAACACTTCTGTCAAGATAATAGCATTTTAAAATTGAGTATTTACTAACGAGACCACAACAAATAGATAGACCCTGAAAAACTAAATCTGATGGTACCTCAATGATACCTGTATGCCAATTCTCAACGCAGATATTCACATTTGAGTGTTGGTGTCTCTGACTAAAATATTGTCATGAATCCCGTTATTTCGGAGCTCTCTAGTGTGTCTCATTAACTCCGCTGCCAGTCAGTGCGTGATTGTCTCAAACGGGTCAAAGACGGATATGAAAACTGTCTTCAAAAATATGTTCCGTCATGTTAAATGATTTTACAAAATAGTAAAAGTATACAAATAATTTATTAATAATCGTTAAACTTGTATTATCTTTAACTTGAGTAGTCCAAACTGCACGATTTGAGCCTAGTCCGATCTATATTCGCGTCAGCTACCATCATGGTTTTACATTCACAAAGTTGAAACATTTCCGCAGAAATATTTTTTTTTGGGTACCACAAGAGGAGGACTGTTGGCGATGGCACGCTCCAAATGTATGTAAATATGGGTGCAGAATTCGAAAATCTATCTAAAAATAAATATAGATTAGTTTATACAAGCTCTAGAAAATAAAATTACTTTCCATTTGTCACGTAAAGGTATGTATTTAAAAGCCAAGATAATTTCATCCAATAGCTTTGCATAGAATTTTAGACTGACCTATCCCGCAGAAACTAAGATGGCATCTGTTATTGTCACGTGACATTTGAATGAATGAATGATGTCGGAAGCATGCATGGTCTTTACAGCAGCCATTTATGGGGGCACAATGGATCATTCCGGGGTGGCGCGGTATGTCATTTCCAGTTTCAGATCCATCCATCCATCATCCATCCACCATGTGCCATGCCTGTAAGCGTGGGCGGTCATGTTCTGCCATCTCACTCGATAACCAGAGTCGTGGATCAGCCTCGTGTTTCTGTCTCTACCATGCCACAAGGCCAAGCCATCCAGGTACTTGCTCTAGGTCTTCCCCTTGGTCTGTTCCCCTCTATCTTGCCAGTTGTCACTAAGTTATCCAAATCATTTCTTCTCATAACATGCCCAAAAAATTGTGACTGTCTGCGTCTAATGTCTCAAATCAGTTTACGATCTTCATTTGTTTCTTGAAGGACTTGTTCATTGGTCTTTCTGGCTGTCCATGGTATTCTTTGCATTTTCCTCAGAAACCACATTTCTACAGCCATCAGATGTTTTTCAGCCTGACTGCTTATTGTCCAAGCTTCACATCCATATAAAAGTACAGGTTCTATGTAGCATCTCAACACTCTATTTCTCGTTTCAATTGACATCTTTTTATTGGTCAGTATGTTTTTCATCTTGCTAAAGACTACTTTTGCCATGGCGATTCTCGTTCTAATCTCTTCAAGGCATCTCCCATTTCAGATCAGGTCGTGGCAATATCAAACCTGCTAAAAATAGTAACACTAAAAATCGTACATGGAATGGACCCTCAGGGGCAGAGCTTATTCAGACCAGTTTGGTTCAGGGGTGGAGTTAGCCTTATAAAACTGGTACCCAGCAATTTTCTGGGGTGGAGGGAATGTGATGAGGAAGGGACCTGGTAAGACATGTGGTTAAATAAATAAAGGCCTAAGACCTCCCACTGAAATGGCAGTATTTGCTATGAGACTATCTGTTTATACAGTAAACTGTTAGGAACTTAAACAGAAGTATGTCATGTTTATTTACAATATTCCTTTCCTCCGGGCTAAAGAATTCCAGCCTTGTATTGAGAGACTCAGAAGCATAATGGCTACACCGAAGGATGTGTGCAACACCACAGTAAATGTATTGTAGCAGCAGATAATGGACGTGCAGCCAGACCTGACACACCTGGAGATGGCCACTAGGGGTCAGATCTTGGAGGCAGTGGCAAGATTGACATCTACTTTTGTCAACGTTCTTACCAGACAGCTAGGTGACATCAATAATGGGAATATTGAATCATCTGAGATGATTGAAGCAACAGATTCAACTCCAATTCATAATATGCATGCTGAGCGGACTCTAGACATGATGGATCCCTTGATGCAGAGAACTCCTTCACAGTTGTGGATCAGCTCTGTGTTCTTGTTTCGACCATTCCATGTGGTCAAGCAATCCATATATTTTCTGCTCTGCCTTCCCCTTGTTGTCTTCCTTTTAATCTTGCCAGTTGTCACCAAGTTTTCTAGTTGACTGCTTGCTTCTAATTTCTGCAGTCAGTTTGCAGATTTTATTTGCTTCTTGTGTTACTTGCTCATTGGTTTTCTGCTTGTCCATGGAATTTCCTGCATTTTTCACAGAAACCACATTTCCACTGCCATTAGATGTTTTTCAATTTGCTCAATGTCCACGTTTCACATCCATACAAAAGTATAGATTCTCTGCAGCATTTAAACAGTTTGTTTTCGTTGCAGGGAGATTCCAGGACACAGCTATAGTAATCAATTTGACAGCAGACAGTTTTGAAATAGCTTGCTATCAATGAAGGCAATACCACACGGAGATTGCGATAGTGAACATGATTCAGTTATAACTGGAAAACTTAAGAAGTTAAAGAGGGCTTCAAGAAATATCAAGCTGGATTTGACAGTACTCAAATCAAAACAGGAAATTAGTGCGACATTTACCATATGATGAGCAGTATAGATGAACATTAGTAAAAGCTGCAGTTTTCCTAAATGTAGTATCAAAGTAAAAGGAACTTATCTGAAACACGCAAATGTACTTAAGTATTTTGGTACTTTGATAACAGCACATGCAAGATGTATTAAAGACTTAAATTACAATAGCAAAACCAGCATTTCACAGAGTGTAGAATATTATGTGTAATATATCTGTCAATCAAGGTGAGAAAAAGTGTTCTTAACAGCTATATCAGGCCAGTCCTGATGTATGGGAATGAATCATAAACAGTTAGCAGACTAGTCAAGAATCACATGGAAGCTGCATGTATGGACTATAGGAATCCATAAAAGTATTAACAACAAACTCCTAAAACTGTAAATGTGAAGGCTTAACTGATCTGTACATAATTATTTTATGCCGTGGACCTTATTATTTGTCAAACCCGAAAAATCAGCACCAACATAAAAAGCAAAATGTTAAAGTAAAGTAAAACTTATTATGTACAGAACTAAATAGAAATTGATCGCCATTGCAGATCTGTTCATGAGTTTAGAATATGTTGTGTTTAATTAAGGTTTCTTTCAGAAATATGTGCGTGGTAGTAAATACAAGGGTCGGTCAATAAGTAATGCCTCCTATTTTTTAAATCTATTTTAATAGTTTATTGGTGTGCAATTTATTAATTTAGTGGGGTTCCTCAAACACTTTTCTGCACTGTATAACTACCCACCTATTTTCAGTCACAGGTTGCGCAACAATAATAGTGTAAATATGGCCAGAGAAGTTCGGTTAAATAAACCTAATGTCATAGAATATTTATGTAGATTCAACAGTGGATGTTAGAACTGTCCGACTTTGGGTACGTCATCGTGACGAAGCTGAAGTAGGCCAATCCTCAATGGCTGACGTAAAGCGGACTGACCGTCCGTCAGCCACATTGACTCCACACAACATTCATCGAGTTGATGACATCATTCATGGTGACACTGGGTGAACTGTGTTCCATGTTCCATTAGTGAAGACAGTGCCCATACCATCATTGCAGACTGGGTTATTCAAAGGTTTGTGCACGGTTGGTACCCAGAATGTTGACAGACGGACAGACGATATTGCCATACCACACACCGCTAAACGCTCCATTGATACAATTGCAGAATTGGGCTGAAAATTATTACCACATCCCCTCTTACAGTCCCGATTTAGCACCTTCAGACTTCCATCTGTTTGGAGTGAAAGAAGACCTTCGTGGACATAACTTTGGGGACACATAGAGCCTTAAATGCGCCGCATGAAAGTGGGTTAAGAAAAATGACACAATTGTTTACCGTGAAGGGATACATGCCCTTGTGAAAAGATGGATAAAATCAATAACGGAGACTACATTAAGAAATACGTTTTTGAAGTACAGACTTAGGGCTTCATTTTGATGTGAATTTTCTCTGTTGTTGTGCTTATTGAATTAAATTAAAAATTACGAGGCATTACTTATTGGCTGCGCCTCGTAACTTGTACATCTAAATATATATTTCCTACTTAGCCAAGATCTTTCACAAAATATTTTTATAGGGGTTCAATCTGATTGCTATATTTCTATAGTTAGTTTATTTTAAACACGAAATTAGAAAATAGTATTTGGATAAACAGTGGTAAAATGAACTTCGATGAGTTTTCTGTAAAAACAACCAACATCTTCCAAAAAGAACACTATTCTGTAAAACAAACACTGAAAATCTGTAAACTGCCAAATAATAATATTGACATTAAACATCATGCAGAGAATACATTACTTAAACGTCTTTGTTTGCTAAAAATTGATACCTAACGCTATATTTGTGTTTCTTTACTAATCTGACATAGCGGGGGAAATGCCACATTACTGGCCACTATAAAGTATGATTTATCACAGTAACAATCACTGTCTTCTTCAGGTGCGTGGTCTGGGCAGACATTAACCACGACTCTCCAGTCATCTCTGTTGTCTCATACTTTGGTGAAACTGGTGTTGCTTATGTTATTATTTGTCACTCAGCTGTTTAAACTGTTGCCATACATCTGTCTCTGTCTCCCTCTGCCTCTCTTAAATAGCAATTTCCCACGCAAGGTTAATTTTTCTATTGCACGCCTTCAGTGCATATTCCCCCAAAATTTCACTTGTCTTTTCCCTATGGTTTTGATACGGGATCGTATAACACTTGCAGCGGTCAATACCTCGGTATGTTTATTTCTTGTGTGTCTATGATATTCCCAACATTCTTCTAAAAACCACAACTCCACAGCTTCAAATTTTCTTTACCATTTCATTAATCATCCAACATTCGCATGCATACAATAAGAAGAACATGCCACATACTATATTTCAGTCAGCAGATTTTTGTATTTTGTACTTTTCATGATGTTAATTTTTGCAAATGAATATTTGGATATGGTGATTTTATTCTTTTTCTGTGAGCCATGTCTTCCATCGCATGTCCCTATGTAGCCTAGAAATTGAACATGATTGACCTGTGTGATTTTTATGCCTTTAATATATAGTTAGTTAGTTAGTTAGTTAGTTAGTTAGTTAGTTAGTTAGTTAGTTAGTTAGTTAGTTAGTTGGATGGTTGGTTGGTTGGTTAGTTAGTTAGTTAAAAACGTCGTCGCTTAAACGTCGACAGGGTCGACTTCATTGCACCAGGTTTTATCCCATATGGCTCGGTCTCTTTCCGCAGCACGGAAAGTGTCGCACAAAGCACGAACTCCGTAGCTTTTAGCGACGACCCACAGGAGTCTCCGAAACATTTAACTCGTAAACCGAAGGACGCGGCCCGGAATCGAACCCACAACCTTCGGAGCACGAGTCAAACGGCTTGACCACTTCGCCACAGAGACTCCCTAGTTAGTTAGTTAGTTAGTTAGTTAGTTAGTTAGTTGAGGTTCCAACTTCACGGCAACAGGTCGTCCTCATTATGCTCCATTCCTGTGCCAGTGAATATCACACAAAATGCTCCCCACTGCCCAATGTGAAAAGTGGAATAGACAGGAGTCTCGGAAATCCAACAGCCCGCACAGGTACACTGCATAATGCCGCCGCCAGTGTAAATTCATCCACGAAAACAACATGTGATCGTCGATGGATTTGGCAGTCCTCATTGACCCGGGTTTTCCCACATGGCTCAGTCTTTTACCGCAGGGCGACCCGCCGAAAGTGTCGCAAAAAGCACGAACTCCGTAGCTTCAGCGCCGACTCCCAAATCTCCTGAGAAATTCACTCGTGAACCGAAAAGGCAAATCAGTCAGTTCAGCGACAGCCGGTAGCCATTGTTCCGAACATGCAGGTCACTGTACATGACAGATGTAAAAGCATTCCACCCAAATTTCACAGCTCACAGTGTCGCCCACACACTCACTCAGTAGCAGGGCGACGGAACCATGTACTACCAGTCCAACATGAGGCAAATGTGATTGCAAACCATAGCTACAAGCATAAACACGCCACAGGCCTTAACGGTTCAATGCCTAACCGCCATATTGGCGACCGGAAGTCCTAAATATCTATAAAACAAATTGGAATGTCTCTGCGTTCTTGGAAGCTGTCATGTATTCAGTTTTGCTAATGTTTAACTTTGTTTCACACTCGACCATCTTGTTTAAAATGATTTGAAGGCTAGAGGTATCAAAACCCTTTGACGAATGTATCATTCTCAAAACATAACAGATAATTAATAAATATGCGATCAGTTTCAGAGTAAACTTTACCAAAGTCATGTTTTAATCACTACTTCAGTTGTAGGTATACATCTTCTTCTTCTTCTTCTTCTTCAGCGTTCCGAGCCATTGAGGTTCTTTGCTGCAAATACAATCTGTCTCCATTCGTCTCTCTGGTGGACCTTCTCTTGCCAGTCGTTGATTCCAAGTGCTTGTAGGTCTGTACATGTATTATCTCTCCACCGCCTTCTTGGTCTACCTCGGGGTCTACGGTCATTTATTTCCTGAGTGTAAGCGAGTTTTGTTTCCCTATTATCTTCCATTCTTTCTATATGCCCCAGCCATTGTAGTCTATTAGCCTTCATGATACCAGTGATTAGCGGGGACTTAAACAAATCATAAATGTCTTTGTTACTTCTTCTTTTCCACTCTCCACTTTGTGTATCCCTAATGGGTCCAAAGATGCGTCTTAAAATTTTGTTCTCAAAGGTTTGTAACAAGGCTTCGTCTCCTTTCGTTGTATTCCAGGTTTCAGAGCCATACAGCACAACTGGTCTGATCAGTGTTTTGTATATTGTGATTTTGGTGTTACGAGATAGCGCCTTTGATTTTAGTAGATGTTGTAGTGCATAGTATATCTTATTTCCAGAGTTGATTCTAGTTTGTATTTCTTCCCTTATGATGTTGGAGCAGTTGAAGATTGTACCCAGGTATTTGTATGTTTCCGTTCTTTTAATGGTCATATTATCTATTTGTATGTGGCCAGAGTTTTTAGCCATTCCGTCTCTTGAAATTACCATATATTCTGTCTTATCTTGGTTGATAACCAGCCCCATCTGTTGGGCTTTTTCCTTTAAGTGAGTCAATATTTCCAATGTCTTTTGTTCACTTTGCCCTATAATATCTATATCATCTGCATAACCAAGCAGCTTGGATGTTCCTCCAATATCACATTCTTCCTTTACTTTCCTTACAACTTTCTCTAGAGCCAGATTGAAGAGTAGCGGCGATAGTGCATCACCCTGTTTCAAGCCAGATGTTATTTGGAAGGGGTCTGATTTCCTGCCTTTATATGTTACTATATTATAAGTATCTTCCATGCATAGTCTGGTCATGTTGATTAACTTCCTTGGTATTCCAAATTCCTGCATAGCATTCCATAGACTATTCCTATGGACACTATCATAAGCCTTTTTAAAATCCACAAAAATGTTATGGAGATCTCTTTTATATTCCAATGTTTCTCGGCTATTTGTCGTAAGATAAATATCTGATCTATTGTTGATCTGTTTTGTCTAAAACCCGCCTGGTAGTCACCTAATATGTCTTCTGAATATGGTTTTAGTCTATTTAGTAATACTGCGGATAGTATCTTATAGCTTGTGGACAGTAGTGATATTCCTCTATAATTTCCACATTGGAACGTGTCTCCTTTCTTAAAGATAGGTATCAATAATGACTCTTTCCAGTCATGGGGTAATTCTTCTGTCCTCCAGATTTTTATTATTAGTTCGTATAGCTTTAGATGTAATGCATGGCCACCTGCCTTTATAAATTCAGCAGCAATTCCATCAGTCCCAGTTGCCTTATTGTTTTTAAGTCGTGTAATTATATATAGGATTTCTTCAAATGTAGGTTCTTCAATTTGTGGTTCGCATGTTAGAACCTCTTCCTGTGGGAAAATGTTACTTGGAGCTTCACAATTTAGTAATTCAATAAAATATTCTTTCCATGTGTTGCACATTTCCTCATTGGTATTTATCATATTCCCATTTTTGTCTTTTAAACCATATGTGTTTTGTTGGTGCCCTCGTTTCATTGACTTCAGTTCTGTAAAAAAATTTCTGGATTCATTTTTCTGGTGGTTAGTTTCCATATCTTTGATTATATTACTCATATATTCTCGCTTCTGCTGTCTGACTATTTTTGTAGCCTCTTTACATTCATTTCTATAATGCTCTTCCTTTTGGATGTTATTGATGTCATTTAACCATACATGTCTGGCATTCTTCTTCCTAATGACTGCTTCTTCACATTTTTGATTGAACCATCTGTTCTTTCTATGCGTGGTTAACACACCGAGACATTCTTCTGCGGTAGATTGAATTGTATTCTTGATGTTCAACCAAGTTTGGTCAACGCTTTCCTCCAAAGGGTTTTGCAAAGTTTCAAGTTTACATTTTATTTCATCTGTAAATTTCTCTTTGACTGTATTGTCTTGTAGTTTTTCTCTGTTATATGTTGGGTGTAATCTTTGTAATTTAGTATGGAAAGCTCTCTTAAGTTTTATTTTAAATTTTGCTCCGACGAGGAAGTGGTCACTGTGGCACTCAGCTCTTCTATAACTTCTGACTTGCTGTATGTTTGATGCATTTCTGTTGTTAATTAAAATGTGATCTATTTGATTATAGGTTCTCTTGTCACATGATTTCCAAGTTTGTTTGTGTATATCCTTTCTTTGTAGTCTGGTACTGCTAATCTGCAGTCCTTTGGCTTCTGCCAGGTTGATGACTCTCCATCCATTATCATTTGAAGTTGTATGTAGGCTTTCCATACCGGCCACTTTTTTATTAGTTTGCTCTCTACCTATTTTTGCATTGAAGTCTCCCAGCACAATCAGGATGTCCTTTTTGGGGGTTTCTTCTATGACATCTTCCAGATCATTATAAAAGTCTTCTTTAATATCATCTTCTTTCTCTTCAGTAGGTGCATGTACATTAATCATCGTTATATTTTTCCATTTACCTTTTATTCGTAATTTACTAACCCTGTCATTAAAAGCTTTAAAGTTTAAAACGTTCCCCCATAACTATTTTTTGATGACAAATCCTGTTCCTAATTAATGTTTATTTTGGGTGTTTCCTCCATATATTATAATAATTCCATTTTTCTCTAAAGTACCCTCTCCTGGCCACCTTATTTCTTGAATTGCTGTTATATCCATTTGATATTCAACCAGCTCCCGAGTTAGTTCTTCAGCCGCTCCAGCACGATATAGTGTCCGTACATTCCATGTTCCAAATCTCAAAAGTCCTTTAACGTTCCAATGTCGTTGTCCAGATAAGTCAGTCCGATATCGAGGCTTATGTATTTGTTTCGTAACAAAGAAAGGTTTTTACAAAGGTGGGGATGTTAACCCCACGCTTCAACCCCCAACCTGGAGGACCAGGGTGTTTCTCTATGTCTGTTCTCTACCCTTTGACCTGTCCGGCTTGGGAGGCCCTGCTGGTAGCTACGCTACCGCCGGCACAGCTCTCAGGGTCATTGAGAAACTCAAGCTCCCCCACCACGACAAGGTGGAAACACCATCGGGGGAGCATCGGGGAAGGTACACTGCATAATGCCGCCGCCAGAATGCCAACACAAAATTCATCCACGAAAACAACAGTTGATCGTCGATGGATTTGGCAGTCCTCATTGACCTGGGTTTTCCCACATGGCTCAGTCTTTTACCGCAGGGCGACCCGCCGAAAGTGTCGCAAAAAGCACGAACTCCGTAGCTTCAGCGCCGACTCCCAAGTCTCCTGAGAAATTCACTCGTGAACCGAAAAGGCGAATCAGTCAGTTCAGCGACAGCCGGTAGCCATTGTTCAGTTATTAGGTATACATCTGGGTAAATAAAATAAATGCAAGTGGAATGGGAATCAGCAGTGAAAGTAATCCAGAGAGTCTCTGTGATGAAGTGGTTAATCAGTCAGCCTCAGTCTCAGAATGTGGAGGGCTCGTTTTGAGCGAGAGCAATTTTTCAGAGATCTCTGGTTGTTTGAGTTATGTTGTTTGTGCTCTGCGATGCTTCCAGTAGGTAGTTAGCTATTATGCAGAGAAAGAGCGATAGAGACTGACCTATGCGGGGAAAATCCCAGTCCTTTTGCCTTTTAGCCTTTTTTAAAAAGTAAACCAAACTAATTTTAAATTTTACAAAATAAATTTCCCGCAAGTCTAGTACATGATTTCATATATGGAATCTTCATAGTGCTTTATACTTCACAGTTGTGGTAGTTATCTGCAATAGAATAACATTGGCCGTATTTCGCATTTGAACCTTTTCTTAAAGTAATGTTATGTTCCAATAACTTACTGTCAGAATATCTTTGAACACTGATTTGTTTGTATTTCTGGTAACTGTTTTGTATTGCTAAATTAAATACAGCATTGGTTTGAATATAAGTAAAATTGTAAGATGGTTGTAATTAAAAACCTATGGGAACAGAAGCAAGAAGTTTATTTTATTAACAAATGAATTATCAAGATTATTTATACTTTTTTTATTGCATCTATTTTATTCGCATTGTTTCATAACTTGTTCATGTTGCTTCTTAGATGAAGCAATATTTTGTGATCCCCTTTTCCACTTTACAATTAAAACATTTATTTATTATGATTACTATAAAGATGTAATAGATGTAGTTTTAGAGATATAATAGGTTCGGTAGATAAGAATCATCTTAAAGGCTGAGCTTTAACTCGTAAACCAGATGTATTGGCGTTCAGGTCATTTAAGCCCCGAGAAGAGCTTGCATCTGTCGGAGTGAAGATGATTTAGAATTATTTTTTTCTCCTGACCTAGTACTGCCTCCACGAGGGCATTTTTCCAAAATTTTCCTTTCCCACTCCGAGCCCAGAAACTAGCAAGGCGTGCAAGACTGGTACATTAACTTCCCATCCGTGGATAGGCATATTAGCATGTAACCAGCTCGTGAATTAAGTACAGATCATACGGACTAGCTGGAGTCCTGGTAATGTACCTTCCACAGGTTTAAGTGTTTCATTGCCCATTGACTTCAGTTTAACGCTTTGTGATATAGCATAGTGCCACACCTCTACTGGGGTGTCATGTATATTTCTTGAGTTGCTCGTCTGTGTAGATAGCGAAGCAGAATCACAGAAGCACAAAGGAAGTCAAGTAACTCCAGTCGTCCTTGTTCACCTTACTTTATTACACACGACAGCATCAGTAGACACTACTACCAGTTCCCGTGTTGCTGGGAGGGCAAGTGGTTCATAATAATTGTTAATAATATTATCTAAATTCAGTCTCTGATTACAGCTCGACAATTTTCAGGGGACACAATCGTTACTGCAGACTGTCATTCATTGTGACCTCATAATACTGTATATCTACAGACTACTCACTTGCATAACTACTTGATAGCTGGGGAACAACGGCATTGAGTTAGCGTGCTATGTTCAGCTCCGAACGTTTCTCGTGCAGTGCAAGCTTGACACCAACATTTGTCGCAGGTTCTTGTTGTACGATAGATGGCCATCGGCTCACATAACTCTGTGCTTCCATAAGCCATTACACAATCTGCTGGCCATTATATCAAGTTAATAAAGCTTTCACACTTAAAATCTGAAATCGTTTCCTTGCCCCTGAGAAAACTTCCACACGTCCGTTCTTGTTCACACTCCAGACCTGACTAAATCTAGATGTTTCTTTTCTCGTGAACTAGGCTTGTTATGGTCACGTAATACACAACTTCCGGAGTGTTTGTCTTACCACTCTTCATCATCATCATGTGTTCAGAACTGATGTTACTTGATTTATTAGTGCGTGTCAGTTCATTGTCATAGCGTGAATTGTTCTAGCTTTTACTTCATTCCACTTCTACGGTAAACCTACTATTAATCAATCAATCAATCATGTGCCATGCCGGAAAGCGTCATGACTCGCCATTTCACTCGATCACCAGAGTCGTGGATCATCTCAGTGTTCCTGTCTCATCCATGCCACGTGGCCAAGCCATCCAGGTATTTTCCTCACGGTCTTCCTCTCGGTCTGTTCCCCTCGATCTTGCCAGTTGTCAATAAGTTCTCCAATCCATTTCTTCTCATAACATGTCCAAAATGTTTTGACTGTCTTCGTCTAATTTCTCTAATCAGTCTACGATTTTCTACTATTAATATATAAGCTTAATACTGTATACCTTATATTGACACATGGCACATAGCTCTGCCTACACTACATTGGTATGACTTTTTTCCCCACTGTTTTCTGTGACTTTTTATGCAATGTGTAGAGATATGGATTTTATATTTCAAATAGAAATGAATGTAAACTAAAATATTTACTATTTGCTTTGTTTTGTTTTTATTTGTGAATGTATGAAATAACCTGCCTCCACTTTGCCCTTGAGTTTCATTTAATTCTGCAGAACAACATGAATTACACATCAAAGGGCAGTTTGTTTGATAGATGTTATGAGACAGGGTGGATCAAAATGATGGCTTGCCTTAAAGTTTGGGTGTCATGGGTTTGAATATTTTATCAAAGAAACTTTGAACAACTGACCTGTTCTCCCAGGTCAACCCAGGGGAAATGTTTTGGGAATTAAAACTGGTTGGCTTAATATTAACCATATCACACCATACCGAGTGATAACTGGTATATAATCAAGGCGTGTAAAAATTGTCTTAAAAATTACAGAATTAAGAGATGATTATATGACAGCTGGTTATTTAATAAGTATTGAAACAACAATACATTCAGTGTAGACATCTATCCAGCCATAGCTAAACTTGTAAGCATAATGTCAAGGAGATGCAGAATTACATAATGTCAACTTTGACAATTCCAAGGTATTGCAAAGATATTGCCTCTGTCACAATGGTTTCATTACTCCACTATAATTCAGTGCTTTATAATGAGACATTTTGTGAATCATGTTGTAGAGTGGTTCCCGTCTCACGCATGACAGTGTGCCTGCTTGCTCTTTCAGCGACACCTGGTGAACATTGCACCAGAGGTACTTTCATTCTTGAGTATATGACAAACCCTCAGTGTGAATCACTTGCCTGTAGTCATAGCCATGAAAATTGGAATACAGGGCAAACCCCTTAAGGCGATGTTGAATCTGGCGAATTTCTGTTGTGAAGAACAATATTGTATTGCACGTTGTAAATGAATTATTATATACTTGAATTCTTTCTTATACGAGGAATATCTGATTGGAAGAACTATGTATTGAGCCCCACGTGAGTTCGCCTTTTCAGGTCTGCACTGTATAATAATAGATATGTAGTTTTCTGGAAAAGAAACCCATATTTTCCACATATACTTGCAAACTTAATGAAAGGTAATCACACAGGGATTGTCGTTGTAAGCTTGTTAAATGCTAAAAATGTAACACATTCTAAATATTGACAATACAAGTTGAAAGATCAGTTTTCTCCCTTATCACATCTTTTACCACTTGAGGAATTGACATGATTGTATGATGTCAACTTTTTCTGAACATTCAGTCTCAAAGCTGCCAGCATTAGCTTATAGTGAAAATAGAAACAAGATTGACAAGAGTATAAAATATGAGTCGCTCTCTGTTAGTGACAAAAAATAATAGTTCACGACTATTGAAGCCTTATGTTTGGAATAATAGAAACTCTTTAACGAGAATCTACTGGACAGCTAGTCTGGGCTTTTACATAGTCCACAGATGTCGTAATTTCAACTCCAGTCGTTGCGGTTTAAAGAAAAAAAATCAAAGAGTAGCTAATGCAACATTCAAGTATGTAGGTAATTAGTGTAGATTGGATACTACTTTGAAGTCCATATCAGTGCTGTCATGGCCTTTTATAGTCCAAAAAATTACTACAGTATTAAGTGACAAATTAATGTCACTGCTTCACAATTTTATGATGCGTAATGTGACCGGCCACGTAAACGATGGACAGAGGGAATTACAGTATATGGGAATCTCGATACAAGAAGCCCATGGCACTCTCCCACTGTTTATGTTTCACCTTGACACTGCAAGGTACAAGAGGAACTTGATGAGATGTGATGAATGTGACTATCTGGTCCATGCAGGACATATCTGGTTGGAAGCCTGACTGTTCATTCTTTAGTGTGTTTGTCAGTGGCATATTCCAGACTGCTAAATAATGTGAGCAGTAATTCAGTTTTCGTTGGCTTTAATAGAATCTGCTTGAATACCATCTGGACCAGCAGCTTTCCCATTAGGAGATTAATAACTTTTATCACGTTTTCTTTAGATGATTTCTCACAGGTAATATCCAGCTTCACTTCTGCTGGCTGAATATTTGGTAGATGGGATCCTTTTGGGACTGGTCTATTCAGAAGGTTCTCAACAGCGTGACATAATCAACGTATCTTCTCTGTTAGATTGTGTACAGTAAATAGTGTAAGTAAAATAAGGCATCCACAACCTTGAGGCGTATTGGGTACATGGTGCTAACCCCATATTTGTATAGACCATTCAACACTCAATGGGTGATGTGGACAGGATCATGTCGGCTGCCATTAAAAAATAAAAGTCAACAGTGTCGACTTCATTGCACCTGGTTTTTATCCCATATGGCTCGGTCTCTTTCCGCAGCGCGGAAAGCTTAGGACAAATCACGAACTCCCTAGCTCTAGCGACGACTCACAGGAGTCTCCGAAAAATTTCACTCGTGAATCGGATTACGCGGCCCGGAATCGAACCCACAATCTTCGGAGCCCGAGTCAAATGGCTTGACCACTTCGCCACGTAGACTCTAATGCCGGCTGCCATTACTGTTCAGGACATTTACTGGTGCCCATTTTGGGGTCATCCTGAAAGCCCTGGTCAATTTTAAACATAAGACCCTGCTTTGATAGGGATTTAAACACATGACTACAGGTGTGACAGGTAAGCATGCTAGCCTCTGTGGCAGCATTCATCACATGATTGCTCGTCCAGTATAACTGGTTAATGATAGACAATCATTATTACATTAGATATAATAATACATTATATTCTTTAACTTATGAAAATACTAAACACTATCTGTAGAGTAGAAAAATAAAATTGGAAGTTTAACTGCAGTGATGGCTTCAGTTGCAATCTTATTTCTATTATGAGATCTCCAGTCCCATAGCCATAGCAGCAAATACTGACTGGCACCTTGCCGTCTTGATAGAGCAGTGGTTCTCAACCATTGGGGAATTCCCCCACAGAGGGTAATTTTAAGGTTTCCAGGGGGGGGGGGGGGAGAATTACGATTATTTCAAGATTGAGTTAATACAAGAACCAATTACTTGATATTGTTTTTCCCTCCATACTTTATGGTTCTGTACTTCTTGATCTTCTGAAATTTGTTTTATAACGTAAGTAGACCCACAAATAACATTTTGTGAAGACGTCTAGACTTGTTCTAGTTTGCGTTATTAAATTTAGCTTTAATTTTTACGTATACTGTGTAGGGGCAGTGGGGTGGGAGATTTATAGGGAAGAAATACGAAAAAGGGGAAAATGACATTCTGAACATATGGTGAAGGGGTGCATGGGCCAAAAAAGGTTGAGAACCACTGTGATGGAGGATAGTTTGTAAAATGGAGTTGTACCTCTCAATAACATAAAGCCTGAATTTAGAGACCATGTGTTACCCATGCAGCACGATCCCTCTCTGGCCTGTCTAGTTTACTCCAGAGGAAAGGTAACACCAATCTGTCTGGAACAAGACAAGCTGCCGGACCAGCAAGCACTGCTCTAACTATCCGCCTGTCGGAGCTTCCATCCTAGATGAGTTGCAGACCAAGGCTTAGCGCCTTGTCTACCCTGCCATGAGATTTAGTCTTTAGGTTTCATGCCCTCGCACTAGGGTAAGTCTTGCATCCTCCCAATTGTGCTTCTCTGCCCAAAGCAACAAATACAATATTTGTTATTCAGAATTGGAATCCAGTTTGTAGGTATTAGGCTTTTGCTTATTTAGTGTCTTTCATAATCAGTTAAAATATACCCCACTAAAGAGAGGCACATGAAACAGTGTGTACCATTATTAATGTAATTATTGCAAATTGTTTGAGTATCAGTAATTCTATGACACTGTAAACAAATGTATGTCCTTGTTAGGATGTTGCGATCAACCCCAGGTTGACTTTCTAGGCAAGTTTATGTTCAGTAGCTTGCCGTTGCTTTCCCAGTGAGAAGTTGATGTTTAACTGATTAAGTGCCATGTGATGATAAATCGTTTAAACGACTTTCCGTATCTGCCAATGGCTTATATGCAGTAGTTTTCCCTAAACAACCCCCTTTAATTTGATTTATTATACAACATGTCTGCTACCATATTAATAACTTGTAAGTCATAACTGGGACACACCCTCACTTCCCATTTTCTGTTATTCATTTTTGTTTGGTCCACACCTACGTTTTATTTGTCAAACTGTATGTCAGTCATAAACTGACATTTACTGCCAGTATAATACCTTGCGGTGTATGACAGAGGGGTCTTTGAGCCTGAGGAATTAAGGCCGCCTGGCTAGTGCAGTCGCCGCGAACTGTGCAGGTAAGGATTTCCTTTTTGCCCCCGACAGAAAAATATCCCACACCTTACCGAGGGATTGAACCCGGGTCTCCCGAATGAGAGTCCAACGTTCTAGCCACTCGGCCAGCCGCTCCTCCGTTAAACTGTCTAAACTCTAAACTAGTGATCTTCTAAAAACACCATTAAAGAATCTAATAGTTTGAACAATCTCCAGCATGTTTCTACACACCTTGTCATAAATAAATGCAAGAATTGTCTTTTAGTTGAAGGAGGAAGTAGTGAGTATGGGAAGTGGTCACACCCTGTCATAAAGATGCCAAGGTGATGTGGAATGTATAGTATCATACATCTCTTTGGCATTATGCTGCCTGTGTGTTTCCAAAGTTCCCAAAGGGGGAAGTAAAGAATAATAACACTGTACAATTGCTGTGCAGGTAATAAAAGACAATTAAATAGGATCGGTGTGAGATTGACAACTTCACACCATAGAAACAATCAGCCAACAATCAGGACCTGGCCGGTAAAGAGCTTGCTATGTGTGCTTGTGGGCCTAATTTCTGCAAGTAGTCGTAACGGCACAAGAAGGAGAAGGATGACAGCATATGTTATGGAATTAACTCTCATGATTTACATCTTATGCATAAACAGCACAATGTCAATATGGCTCAACTGATGCACACTGCATATATGGTGCTCACATTCTGATACATTAGTTCTTACTAGTCTGTACTTTGGTGATTTTTGTTGTGGCTTTATTTTAGAATTCATTTCATCCTTTGTCTCTTCCACGGACATGGTCATTCTCTGTTCAGTGTTTATCTGATATATTGGTTCTTGATTAAGATTAATTATCTCATATAAGCATTTCTTTGTTAATTAAATTATTCTTTAAGTTTCAGAACATATTAGGTAGGTTGTTAGCAGTTTTTCCACCTTTCCTGAAACATTGGCTACAATTTGTGCAATAAGCAGAACAGAAAGCACACAACTCTTGACTGGGAATGTTCTCGCTGGAGAATTTGATAGGTATTGCAAAGACAGACATTGCTTCTTTATTATATTTCTGACATCTTTTGACAGTCCCTTCATGTGGTGAAGCTGTAAAGTTTTGTATTTTAAAAATAGTGCTAGGTGTTTTTCATTACCAAATTGGCATAGCAATCAAACAAAATCCTATATAGGATATGCAACTAATTATTAACATTGACCTAGTCTGTTGTTGAAAATTAAATACACTGTTAGGCTGTTCAGTGTTAGTATGCATACCTAGTACCTTTACTTGTTAATATTGACTTCATTTGGCTTAGGAATTACAGCCTCATATTGCATTACATTAGTATTCTTATTTCCACAGTAAAGGGCAGTCCGTTATTTCATGTCTGTGATTGTGTCGGGCATTGGTCGGCCTCTAGTCTCCGGTAGTTTGGTAAGCAGAATAGTAGACAGGAAGGCCATGGCAGAAAATATAACACCTGGTCCCCATAGTACAACATCTGCCTATTTTAGGGAGAATAAACAAGAAATATATATAGAATTTAACAATTAAAATCATATCTAAAATCGTAATCAGCATTACAAAGTAACCTACCACACATTAAACTACGACAACAACCAATCATTCATAGTCTCAACCCATTTACTAAACCAAGCAATTATATTTGTATTACTCTACAGATTTCATGCATTTCTTTAGAGGACTGAAAGTTCCTGAGTCACGCAATGTCTTACTCCTCTTGCGCTCTCACCTGTTTGATATTTCACCGGCTACTCTGACAGCTACTTGTGGATGATAATATGCCTGAATTATGTGGATCGGATGTAAATTAAACGCCTATGTCACTCATAATGTTCCACAATTTCTGATGCTGAACACGATTAAAGGGCTTTGTGTAGTCTATTGTCGTGTCCTCCTTTAAAGTGTCGTCCCTGGAGTGAAGAGAGTCAACACCCACATTATAATATTCTTTCCCTATCAATATCCTGGAGAATCCACCAGCTTCCGTCCAACACCCTCCATCAGCCTATGGACACCTTTTCCTGTCACTCTCTCACTGTCGTACTATGCCCCCTCTCATACTTCCCCAACGCAACATACTCAACAACTCTTGCTTCTAAAAATTAATACAGCTTAATTTATTAAAAGAAAAAGTGTAACGTATATGAGACGTGTATGCGAAGAAAATGTGTGACGTGCTCTATAAAGTGTGTAGAATCGGACTCTCAGACAACAACCCAGTCAGCTGATGCTAGCAAGGATAGACCACAGCACGTTACGTCAGAACAGGTACATCTCACCCAGTGCCGGATATTGACTTGCCTCTGTAGACCTCTGGTAATCCCATTTCATGATCATCCGAAATAGACACCGGTGGTATTAACAGTTAATCATGGACCGGTTGCACCCTACACAATGTCCGTTCCTATCGTTCCTAAAAAATGCACAAGTCCTTTGTAGTGTGTACACAGTTATTAATGTTAATTGTTAATGTACTTGATCCTCACTCGTGTCTATCTAGCTTCAAGTATCATGTCTTGTGTTCTATTACACGAGATTATATCACACTAGGTAACTATTATAATTAATGTTCTCGGTTAGTTACTACTGTCTGATGCTGTGTGGTGCATCAGTAATCATCACCCTCTTTGGTGAATCATCTTTCTTCTAGCTTTAGTTACGTTCTGTACGAAACTTTATTGACTGTTCCACTGGTGTTCTTCCGAATGGGATTTGAACCTTTCCTAAAAACTTGTTGAGTTTCCTCGGATCTGGTAGGGAACCTAGGATAGAAACAACACATCTGGTGATAGTACTAGTCACTGATCCTACCGGCTGAGTGTAAGCCTATTGCCTTGCTTAATGATCTTTAGCTAACTAAACTTTGTCATAGAGCAGATTAGCTACCCACCTAGGGCCGAATCAGGCTATGACAAGGAAAGACCAATACAGAGTGCAAAACCCCAGCGGGCAATTTCCCCGTCTCCCAATTATCCATCATTACTCTATTCTTAACTAGCATAGCTTATCACCACTACACTACTCTATTCTTAACTAGCAGAGCTTATCCTCACACTCTAGTCTAACACGGCTACTGCCTAAAGTAATTAGAACTAATATTATAATAGGTTATACCTTAAATGGCACTACTGCAGTCCTATCAATCATATCTACATCTGCCATTATAGGCACGTGTAAAATTAAGTCACTAATTAACACACGGTAGATATTATTTCCACTAAGCACTGCAGTGCCATTGCACTCCGACTAGAGCCACATTTTCAAGTCCCCCTAGTTGGCCCCAACTCGGGTTTATATGGCAAACTACCAAAGTTGGCCACGTGACGTTATCCTTTATGCCCCCACACAGGTGGCACATTGGGCAGATTATCCCCTGTCAGGGATCCATCCCCCCTCTGGCTCCATCAATGTTAGATTTGTCATCACTGGTTTAGACATCCAAAACAATCTAGAGAGTTACTGTAGAGTTCCAACAAAGGGTTTCGATACCAAGCTGCCAATCATGGTTTTCCAAACAACCTTACATAGTGCACGTGACGTTGTTCATGTCCGGCAGGTGTTCCACTGTTTCCAATAACAAGCCCTCAACTTTCTGTCATGTGGTGACAGTCAAAACCGCCATTCCGTCTGATGTCCGGAACTATAGATGACAGACGGAACTATTCCATATCCTGAGCGGGCAGGGCTATGTGATTTTAACTGTTTATGAACTGCCAACGCGGTGTATCCATTCCTTCTCACTCACCACCAAATGTGTATATGGGCTGCCCCGATGTAACCCGTGCAGCTGTGTTTACTCTGTTAGTACGACTGTTGTGGCCTAGAAAATATACGCCAAGCAAACGTCGGTATTATCATTATCTGGTTAACTCATGGCGATCTCGTGACATCTATGAAGACCTACACTGCACTCTATGCATTTATAACATTTCCATAGATTTCGATAGAGATGGCCAGCTACTAGGAGTGTGCGATTTTAGTTTTACTTCCAACCTAATACAGTGCAGACCTCATTAGGCCTGCATATTTTCTTCAGTGACGCAAGAAATAGTTCTTCATATCAGAAATGCCTCTTATAAGAGTTCATGCATATAGTAATGTATTTACAACGTACAGTACAATATTGTTTTTCTCGGCAGAAATTTGTCACATCTGAAATCGCCTTAAGCAGTTTGCACTGTACATTCTATCTCGCCAATGTCTAATTTTGCTCTCAGTGAACATTAAGCGAATTTGAATGTAGACTACATTGCAAAGAAATTAAGAATGTGTGAAGAGCAAAGTGTAAGATATGCATGGTTGTAGAACCGGCAAGGTAACGGGGAAATCAGGAGTGAGAAATTAAAGTCTGTCCAGAAATGAATGCCTTCATTCACGATCAATTATTTTGAAAACTATCTGTTGCATCGTTATGAAATTGTTCCTGCCGTCTTATATTTACCCCCACCCAAGGAATATGTCTTTGATAGGTCCATAAGCAACTTAAATCATGGAAAGCGATGACATTTCTTTGATGTTTTGGTTAGAAACTAGAGATTTCTCGGTAACAAACTTGGTTTACAGTAATGCCTCGTTCCACTACGCGAGGCTCTTGTCATAAGGCGAATCCTATGTCCCACGAGGAAATTACCTATGCAACGCTAATGTTTCCGTGTGAAGACCCTCGGCGCTCAGAGGAAGGGAGAGACGGACATATAATCAGATTGCTACTGGTACTATTGGTGTTGGAACTCTTAGCTGGCTGCTGAGGATGGAGACGGAGCGCTTATGGGAATGCCCCGAGTGCTGTGATGTCGGTTCCTAAATCAATCAATACATTTAATAATGTGCACTTCATCTCTGACCCGTAAATTATATACCGCATGTAAATAAACTTTGAAATCTGCTGTACAATCGCCAGAACAAAAAAAAAAATGTTTTGTTGGGTGGACATAATGATAAGGTTATTTGCTAAATCTCATTTCCCCTCAGTTGGTTACTGGGATATGGAATTTTAAATTGGGGCAAACAAAAGTAAAGAGACTATAGAAAGAATATGCAGGTGTTGATAAGCATACATAAATGTTTATTTTGTCTTTTTTGATCATATTCTTGATTATGTGTTCTTGTGTCGAGTAAGACCATAGTCTACTCTTGCAAAAGATAGGTGCTGAAGACGGAGGCAGCCAACCAGAAGGCTCACCAAAAAAAATCAGGCTGCCACGAAATTACGCCGTGAATTATGTCGCCAACTGCTTCATCTTAGGGTGCTTGCCCTGCTCTGGACCCCCAGGCAGGTGCAGTGCCGGGCCTTATGCCTCGTAAGGGTCTAACCACAACTACTAGAGGTCCTTCTCAGATGTCCTATGGAGCCATGGGGCTGACAATAGAACGTCTGGTCGCACCAAACAAAGACTTAAAATAATGCCCAGGAATGCACAGGGTATTAAAAAAAAAAGAATAGAACTAGAAAACATCTTGGCCAAAGAAAATGTAAGTCTATGTTGCTTGCAAGAAACTCACCTCAACGAAAATATAGCCTTCAAAATCAGAGGCTACCAGTGTTACCGATCTGATTGAAAGGACAGGCGAAAGGGTGGGATACTGACTTTTGTCAAAAACAGCATCCCTGCTTCCCAAATTGAAGTTTACATGGAAGGGGCTGAGTATCAGGCACTTAAACCTAAGACAGACAACACAAACCTTCACCTGATCAATTACTATTGTCCAAATGACCGCCCACAGGCACTGGACACACTACCATTAACAGAAAAAAAAATGATTGTGTGTGATGACTTCAACAGCCACTCGCAGAGCTGGGGCTATGATCACATGGACCTGAGAAGAAAGAGACTGGAAGACTGGCAGGATGATAATAGATTCATCCTGATTAACAAGCCGTCTGACCCACATACCTTCTATTCGAGATCATGGTACACTACAACTACACCTAACCTGGCTTTTCATTCACCAGACCTGGAGTGGAACATTACACGAATTGTTGGGAAACAACTTGGTGGCAGTGACCATCGGCCAGTCTTTCTAACTGTAGAAAATGAGCATGTAAGTGAAAGCAGCACACTCTCGAGGTGGAACTACAAGAAAGCAGACTGGGCAATGTACAACCATCGCACAAGCATACTGGTTAGAAACCTGAACACTGAGAAGGACATAAATAAAGTAGTTGAAGCGTTTGGGAAATGCATACTACAGGCAGCGCGAGAAACAATATCAAGAGGAGCCCGTAAACATTATAAACCCAACTGGAGTAGTGAGTTGGAATAGTTGCATAATGATGTGGAAGTGTGTAGAAGGCAAGTAGGGGCCAATCCCAGCCAAGGGCACCACAATAATTATCAGCACGCAAAAGCCAAATTTCAAAGGGCCCAGTTGCAGGCTAGACGGAAAAGCTGTAGGAGAAAACAGAGGCACTGAACTTTGAAAGAGACACGAGGAAGTTATGGAAGCTAATAAAGTAGCTGACCATTTGCGGACTCATTCGCTCAAGATAACAATATCGAAATTAGTCCAGAGAAACAACAAGAGATTCGAGAGAAATGGCAACATACATGACAGAAGGAAATAGTACATGAGGTTATGGAGGCACCTATCACAATAAGTGAATTGGAGCTAGCTATATCAAAACTTAAAATGAGAAAGTCACCAGTAGCTGATGGTATCTCCAATGAAATGATCAGGAACTTAGGAACAGAGGCTAAATCAAAGCTGCTACAGATCTTTAATAACACACGGACATTAGGCAGTGTTCCACAAGTCTGGAGAGAAGCAACCATGATACCCCTCCTAAAATATGGGAAAGACAATTCCATTGCCTCCAGCTACAGACCCATTATCCTCACCAGCTGTCTCTGCAAAATAATGGAACGCGCCATCAATCACAGACTACAGTGGTATATTGAAAGTGAAAACATCCTTGTGCTACAACAGGCTGGCTTTAGGCAGTGCTACTCTACGAAAGATCAGACAACCTACCTCTCTCAAAAAGTTGAGGATGCATTCCAAGAGAAGAAGCTGGTACTTGCGGCTTGGATAGATCTGAAGAAAGCCTTTGACAAAATCTGGAAAGATGGTCTGATGAAGAAACTGAGAAATTATAAAGTCAATGGAAGAATGTACAAATGGGTGAAAGCATACTTGCACAACAGAAGAGCTCGAGTACAGCAGACGGTCTCAGGAACAAGAAAGTATTATTGCGTCACGGTTTTCCCCGGGGCGGAGTCCTGTCCCCAACACTTTTTCTAATCTTCATCAATGACCTTGCTGCTAATCTACCATATGGAATTAAAGCGGCAATGTACGCTGATGACTTGGTTTTGTTGAGCACAAATGGACATGCTTCAGTGGCCACCATATTGCTACAGAGAGTTGTAGTTACATTTGTTGCATGGGCGGATACATGGTGTGTCAGCATAAATACTGACAAGTGCAGCACCACTCTATTTACCCTTTCTCCGAAACAAAAGGCAGGGATCATTCAGATAAATGGAACACCCCTAAGAGAAGATAAAGAACCAACATACCTTGGTGTAACATTCGACGACAGGCTGACATGGAGAAAACACATAAAAAAGCAGTAGCAAAAGCCAGAAGGAAAATAGCCATCCTGAGAAAGCTAAGTGGAACCACTTGGGGAGCCAGTGGGAAAATACTTAGCAAAGTTTATCAACAGAGCATGCGACCACACTTGGAATACAGGTCTACTGTGTGGTATTCATAATAAAAAACCACATTACAGGAGCTGGACAAGGTGCAAAATCAAGCTCTTAGAGTCATCACAGGAGGGATGAGATTAACCCTATAGTAGCAATGGAGAAAATGGGGAGGACAAAAGCTCTCAGAGAACGCAGAGATACAAAAACACTAATACAAGCAGAAAAGTTCCCCAGCTTGCCAGGCCACCATATGAAGAACCGATTTGAAAACTTAGCTATGGGGCGGATGAAAAGAAGTAGTTTCATCCACCAAGCCAAACGACTCTGCAGAGAAACCATCGATCTTCCCACGGTTGTTATCCCCCTAGCAACTATTCCAGAGCGAACTCCATGGAAAGATGAACATAGGCTATCATTACAAATCCAGACAAAAGTGAGAGGAATATTTGACAAGGAAGAACAGAACAGTGTGCAGCGCAGAACAGCCACTCTCAGCTTCCGTGATGAAGAATACCCACAGGACCTCTGGATCCGAGTCTACACAGATGGGTCAGCACAAAATGCTGTTCGAAATGGAGGAGCGGGAGTGTACATAAAAAACCCAAATAATACTAGGGACACAGCCAGAGTACCGGCAGGAAAGTACTGCCGTAACTATGATGCTGAAATTGAGGCAATCAAGATAGCCACAGAGAAATTACTGAATACCAGCAATGGTACACAACCTGTGGTGCTATTGACAGATGCAAAATCAGTACTCGAGGCGCTCGTCTCTGGGAAATTGCCATTACTAAGGACACTACTTTCTGAACTTAGCAGTCAGCATAAAGTCACCATACAGTGGATACCATCCCACTGTGGAGTCCCCGGAAACGACAGAGCTGATCGACTGGCTAAGGAAGGAGCAAAAGAAGAACAACCGATGTGCCCATTACATACCACCAAAAGAAAAGAATGATCAAATCAGTCAGAAAGCCACCAAACCCTATTCAAGACGACTACCACGTTATGGACAGACCAGAACAGGTCATTCTTCTGCGCCTCACAATAGATTACGCAACCACATGTATACACAATTCAAGATTGGTGACTCAGCCATGTGCACATTTGGTTTGGCGTCGCAGACAGCAGAGCACATACTCCAGGACTGCCCAAACTACAACATATCCAGACGAACCTTCTGGCCTAGAGAGACAACAGTGGATGATAAACTCTATGGACCGCTGAGTGAACTAAACAAGACTGTTAGATTCATACAAGAGACAAAATTGCAGTTATAAACATATTTCAGGCGAACGAAAGAAGAAGAAGAAATCATATTCTTGTAGAGGTGGCATTTGTGTTATTTTATTGGTACTAATATGGTGAAATAACAGATTTCTCTTACAGAACTTGAGAATATGGAGCAATCATGCCGCCAAGTCTGGAGGCACTGGCACATACTCCAAGGCCAGCTGATCTGTCAACATAGTTGCATTTTAATTAACTCATTGCACATCCCTCCACACATTGGGTTGACATCTATTGACAATGAAATCCCTAAAACCGGCGAAGGAAGCATTACCACCCTAGGTCGGATCCCAGCCTATAATTACCCTATAATGCTTCTCAATATGTGAGAATTCTAGTACTGGTCTCCCTCGCACACTCCGCCGGTGTATGATCTGGGAATGGGGAGTCCCATGGAGATTGTATTTTAGTACTGTGTCGGTAGGAAAGTCTCTATACCAGCTTCACACATTAGATGCTGGCCAGTTTAAAGGCTCAAACGACCTGATCGTGAACACAACTAACTTACTTAGTTAAACCGGGGACTTTTAAATGATTCAACAACCAACCAACCAACTCAGGCCACATTAAATAGCAGACAATTCTCACAAAAATTAAGTAGCCAGTTTTGAAAACAAATCAAACCAAAAAAAAAAAACAATCTGATTTCTCTATATTAATGAAAAAGCAGTTTTTAAACATCTGTTTCTGCTTCTCCTCTTCCTCTTCCTCTTTTGGTGTATGTTCTGATGTTCCTTATGTTATTAATTATTACCAAGCTGGTTAAACTTTCTTCGTACATCCTATTTTGTTTTTCTCCTGCCTAATTACTCTCCAACACCACACATAATGCCAATTTCTCTGTTCCACTTTATATGTTGATAAACGCCGATAGATTTGATTATCTTTTTCTCATAGTTTCCATGAGTTATTTTGTAACACCATCATCTCCCAGTGTTTCTTTATCATCTGTTCACAATGTTTTTTAACATTAATGTTATATCTGCACTGAATCGAGTTTCTTCACCATTTAATTACGCATAGTCCGCAATGGGCATCGAGAACAGAAGAGGCCACACACAACATGTAACCGGATTCTTATGTTTGTGATATTTCTATGAATTCTTTTGTGTGTGTTTTGTTTTGTTAATGAACTTTCCCATTAATGTTAAAGAATCTAACGATACATTGATTCTTGAACAGTGTATCACATCGTTAGACAGGCGCTATCATCATGTAGCCAACGGAGTATGTGAGCCGGTTGCTCAGAAAGCAATGGCAAACTACTGAGCGTAATCTTGCCTAATACATCAACAGCAGCTGAAAAATGCTGGTGTTGACTGCAACGTAAGGGATATTTTAAAAAAAAGATTGTTTACAACGGTTGACGTGTTTGATGTTTATGTAGTAGGCCAACAAGACAAGCGAAAAAGACAATTACAACACCCTCCTCTCTGCGACGCGCCACGGCAAAGCAGTAGGACACAGGAAGACGAAGGCCACATATAACGTATATTGGCATTCGTGATTTCTTAGTGACTACTATGTATTCAGTTTTACTAACGTTAAATGATCACCTGTTTTTCTCACTTTTCTCAACCATACTTTTTGACAGGAGTAGTTTCAAAAGCGGGCTTTTAGCTATAGCAGGGAGTGGGAGCAGCCGTAGTAGGGTATGGGACTACCAGTGGCAGCTGCACAGGTCCCCACATTGTAAAGCAGTCCTACATGGCATACGCATGTCTTATGGCTGCTTAATGTCAGTGCCGCACATCAGACACTCAAATGTAAACCTTCATTGTGTTTGTTGCTTTACGTGTTTATAACTATTCCCCCACACCGAACCATAGACCTAGGGGTATTGAGCCACTCGCAATATTTCATTTTGGAATGATCATGTATCTCTAATAAAGTATATCACGCCGGAATATCGGGGCACCCGGAGGGGTGGGGTGCCCCCTCTTATACCGAATAATTGATACGTAGTATTGCCTAAATCAGGGGTGGGTAAACGATTTGTGCGTTGGGCCACATTGACAAATGTAAAGCTATTGGGGGGGGGGGGGGGGGCGCATATATATTATGTCCACTTAGTTTACAGCAACCTATCACAATAAGTAATTATGAATTATGTATAGGTTATTAAACAATATAAAAAACTAATTATTGCAATTTTATTTTACTTATACACTTATACATTATATTTTACAATTTGCACACAATCTTTTACTAATTTGTAAACAAGATTTAAAACAATTTTTTATTATAATAAATTTTCAAAAATTATCTATCAATAGTTTCCATTTAGACACAAACCGACTACATTGTCACTACAATTGTTGATTTCTAATGAGACGTATGTATATGTGGAAATAATTTATTACAGCAAAAAATTTTAAATTTAATATTTTCTTGCAAAATAAATCATTTTATTCATCGGAGAAATATCTGTTTTTCATATGATCATTCTTATTAAATTTTTACATAGCGTCAGAAGGGCAAGCGTACATATTGGCATCACCGACACCATGAACAACAAACAAATCACAGGGTCTCAACTGCTGGCACTCTTGAACGGACTACGTCACACTTTTCCTAACTCATCCATTTTCTTCTCCTCCATCATATCACCGAGTTATGGACACCAGCGCCGTCTAGCTGATATAAATAACAACATGTTGCAGAAGTTCTGTTCTCAAAACAAGATACAATTCATCAACAATACAGCATCATTCACTTCACAGGCTGGTGCACCAAAAAAGAGTCTTTACAAGGATAAAATACATTTATCTACATTGGGCACCAGTTTTCTCGCCAAGAATTTAAAATATCCAGAACGGACATACCATACATCCAATACGGGATCGCGCCGGACACTTTTAGCTACTCCTGAAACTCAAGCCAGACGACATACTCCCGTCACATCAAGTACCAATAGGACAGAAGTGTGCAGACCACTCATAACTACTGCACCTGAAATCCAAGCCAGACGGGACACTACCACAACACCAAGTCCGTTAAATACGTCGTCTTTCACACAGGAGGGTAATAATTACGAAGATATGATTCCTATTCTCCCCAGAAAGGATCCGACTCTCAGCAACAACGACGTGCCAGCACAACCTCCTGTTAGCCACCAACCAGAGGCTCTAGTTGGTAGTCATTACATACCCATGAGACATCATCAGTACCCATTTAATTGTAATCCAGAATGGTTGCACCTCACACGGTATAGCCCAGCTACACTTCGTCAAGCACTTATAATGTCGCTATACCAACAACCAACACAACCTGGTATTTACTAGCAACTTAGGACAAAGCTACACCAGATCTCGGTACAAGAAAGAGCCTCTCCTTAAACGTTTATCTGCATATTTGGTTATAACTTGATCTAGTAACGTATTAGGTTATAAGTTATTACAAACATTGACTGGTTTTGACTTTATATTAATTGATAGTACTTAGCTGTATAGCTTTTATAATAATTCTAATTGTGTTTTCACGGTGAGTGAGGGGGTCTTCACTGCTCTTCCTTACGGATCTGTGTACGTATTTTTATATATTTACAGAGATATTACTGTTTCTCTGTACTTTAGAGTGTGTTTTTGTAATAAGGGACGTAAGTTGTATTCACTTTGTGTGTGTGTGTTTTGCTTTTAAACTTGTGATTACGCATTGTTGAAATGTCTAATAAGTACGAACACTGGCTCAGGAATAATGGGCTCAGAATCGGGCATGTAAACATATGCCATCTATTAGGGAAGCTGCCCGAACTATCACTTATACTTAATCAAAATTTTCACATGTTTGGCGTTAGCGAAAGTCGATTAAATGGCAACATCTCAGATGATGACATCGCTATCAGAGGTTTTAAAACCATTAGAAGAGATCCCTATCAGAAACAAGAGACGGGTATTGCAGTTTATATTTCCAACTCGCTTAACGCCCACCGCAGGCTAGACTTTGAAACCTGTGAGATTGAGTGTGTATGGATAGAGGTTAAACTTCAAAATTGCATACCGCTAGTAGTTGGCTATCTTTATCGAAACCCCAGTGCAGGAAATATCTGGTATGAAAAATTCACCACTATGATGGATGTAGTCTTTAGTAATGCTAGGGAAATAATATTGCTAGGTGACTTCAACATAGACGCTAACAAATCAAACAAAACATGGGAAAACATAATAGAGTCATATAATTTCCAACAGTTAGTCAAACAAGCCACTAGAATCACTAAATCATCTGCAACACTTATAGATCATATTTATACTACGTGTGCTGATAACATCACAGAATGTAGTGTACCTATCAATGCAATGAGCGATCACTATCCAGTATGTTGCACGTGGTCGAAAAGGGGCACCAAAACTCCCAAACACAAACATATAAGCATAAAATATAGAAATTACAAAAATTTCAATCGAGACGTCTTCTTACAAGATTTGGTCAACTCATCTCTAGATTATGTTTACCAGCTTCCTGACCCAGACGATGCTCTGGACCACTGGCTAAAGACCTTTCTAAGTATATTTGATAAACATGTTCCATTTAAGGAAGTTCGTGTTAAACATCACACAAAGCCCCCGTTGATCACACAGGAGGTAGTTGAACTTATGAGAGATCGCGACAGGGCTCACAAAAATAGAGATCTAACTATGTACCGTAGTCTGAGAAACAAAGTTCAATATGTTATTCGGAAGGAAAAGAAAAACTATTTTAAGAACATAGTAATAGATAAAACCAACACTAAAGATATATGGAAAGCAATTAATACCTTGACAAACAAACACAAATCATCACAATCATTACCATCAAATCAGGTTACATGTGATCAATTCAGTAGATACTTTCAGTCCGACATAAACCAACTGAAGGCTGCAATACCAGATGCGCCTCATGACATATCTTTATTATCATCATTCTGTGAGAACAAATGCTATGGACACATTTCCTCCAACATACCGCTAATGACGACAACTGAAGTATTTACTCATCTCCGTAATCTAAAAAACAATAACTCATCAGGACTAGATGGAATTAGTAGTCGGATCCTTCGCCATGCTGCACCGGCGATCTGCGAGTCACTAACTTTTATATATAATCAATGTCTAACCAGAGGTCACTTCCCATCAGCCTTTAAAATCGCTAAAGTGTATCCTCATTTAAAAGCTGGTCCTCTAGACGATCGTCTCATGAGTAATTATAGACCAATTTCCATATTATCCTCATTATCCAAACCGCTAGAAAAGCACATCCACAAAACAACACTAGATCACTTAGTTCGCCATAAACTGATAGTTGACAGTCAGTCAGGATTTCGGCCAAAATATTCTTGCCATACGGCACTAACAAACATGATAGAAAACTGGCATCAAAATATTAACAACAATACTCTATGTGGAGCGGTGTTTATAGACTTTAGGAAAGCATTCGATATGATAGATCATACTATTCTAATTAAAAAACTAGAAACAATGAAAGTAAGTTTTAATATAGTGACATTAATAAAATCATTCTTATTAGACAGAAAGCAAGTAGTATCACACAATAAAGTTTTATCTCAAGCCATTACCATTAATATTGGAGTACCTCAGGGGTCTATTCTTGGCCCTCTATTATTTGCCATTTATATAAATGATCTTCCATTAAATCTGTCGTCGTCCTGCGATCTATTTGCTGATGACTGCACAGTATATACAAACGCTGTTGATCGTAATGTGCTAGAATTATCCTTGCAACAGGAAATAAATAGTGTAGTTAACTGGAGTCATGCAAACCGCATGCAAATTAACATTACTAAAACAAAGTCTATGTTAATAGGAACCAGGCAAAGACTTCACACTCTAAACTCGCAGAGAACTCTTCAGCTGCACATTGGCAGCACGCCTGTAGAAAGTGTCACCGAGCACAAGACACTGGGTGTTATCATAGATCAAAATCTAACTTTTAACTCACATGTTCATGCTCTAGTTAAACAAATAGCCAAAAAAGTATACCAACTTGCCAAAATTAAAAATTTCCTTGACGAAAACACAAGAAAGATATTCTATACTTCTCATATACAAACACATATTGATTACTGCTCCACAGTCTGGAATGGATGCTCCAAATCAATAACAAAACGCCTATATTCACTCCAGAAAAGGGCAGTGCGTTTAATTAATGGTGAAAAGCTTACCGACAATTCTAACCTATATAAACGTCTCCGGTTACTGCCACTCCACAAGCGCCTGCTTTTTAATAAGACCAAACTAATTCACAAAATCCTATTTCAAAATGCTCCAAGCTACCTTTGGCCATTGTTTAAATATAACGCTAGACATAGCGAACGACTAAATATACTTCATGTCCCTAAACCTAGGATAGACTTATATAAAACAAGCTTAGCATACTCTGCCGCTCAGTTGTGGAACAATCTTCCACAAGAAATCAAAGACACCACCAATCATGATACATACATTCGCAACCTGTTTGAACACTACCTTAGTACAGACTACATGCCCCCATAACAAACAACACAAAAAAGACAATAATGGTAACTTATCTCAAACGACAACTAGCCAAAAAACATTCCCTTATGTATGGCACGTTACACCCTCCTTAGGTATTTATAATGCCCATGTTAAACACTGCCTCAGTGAGTCATTTGTTATTGATTATTTTTCATGCGTTTTAATGTTCTTTTGTTGTCAAAAGTTGCTTCATAAGTGATGTTGAATGAAAGAATGTATGAGAGGAAATAGAGAAGAAGGGCAGAATGTCAGACGGGCCTGCGTGCCCAATTCTTAACCCTTTGAAAATAAAGACTTATTATTATTATTATTATTATTATTTACATGTCGATAAATATTTCTCTATATTAAAATCGATGATTCCGCATTTTATCATTACATTACGAAGGTCAGGGACTGTTTACAAAATTAGAAAAACAAGGCAGAAAAGGGTGCAAGTTCAACACTAACATATAAGAAATGTTTCCCATAGAGGCTGGGAAGTCCTACCACAGACACCCGAGTACTAATCACTCTACCCAGAAGGTGTGTCTATGTGTAAGTGCCCCGCCCCACATTTAATCTCCCATATATATATATATATATATATATATATATATATATATATATATATATATATATATATATATATATATATATATATATATATATATATAAACAATGACAAGTATCCACTGTCATGCACATCCACAGTATTACATAACAGAGGGGCAACAACCAATGTTAGACGCAACAACTGGATTACATGACAGAGGGAAACAGCCACTTGTTAGACAAAAACAGTACATTGACTCACTGTACCACATAACAGTAACAATAACTGGACTATAAACACCAATTTTGGAACAACAGGTTAACAAGGAAGTAACTTCAAGGCTTGGTTAGACCAAACAAACAAACAATTGTATTGTGGAAACATTTGAGTTCTGGACAAACCCTGTTGGATACAATATGGTCACATACATGAAAAAATTATCATATTTCAGGCAATGCACACAAAGTATACCCATAACAGAAGTCCCCAAAAATCCCCCAAAAAGGTTCACATCAAATACCTGTGTCACACACAAAAACAAAGTAAATAATCCATACAAAGAAATATTGAGACCCCTGATAACCAACAAGAAACACACTTCGGAGTCAGCAATACCAAAATCTATAACATGCGAGGATTTCAGTTACTTCTTTCAATCAGAAATAGAGAATCTAAAGTCCTCAATACCAGACTCAGTATGTAATTTAAGTTCACTGTCATCATTCTGTGAAGGGAAGTGCTCTAGACATATTCCCTCTGAGATTCCCTTGATGTCTGTTGCAGAAGTATATAAATATCTCTCAAATCTCAAAGCAACAAATTCAGAAGGCCTAGATGGTATCAGTAATAGAATTCTTCGGTGTGCTGCACCTATTATTAGTGAGTCCTTAACGTTCATATATAACCAGTGCCTATCCAAAAACTACTTTCCATCTGCCTTTAAAGTTGCTAAAGTGTATCCTCTACTTAAAAATGGCTCAACTGATATTAGCGTCTTGGGTAATTATAGACCTATTTCCTTACTATCGTCGCTATCAAAGCCATTAGAAAAGCACATGCATAAAATAACACTACATCATTTAATTAACAACGATCTAATAATTGACAGTCAATCTGGGTTTCGACCTAAATATTCTTGCCATAGTGCCCTTACAAAAATGACCGATAACTGGCATCTTTGTATCAACAATGGCAACATTTGTGGAGCAGTATTTGTAGACTTTAAAAAGGCCTTTGATATGGTAGATCATGATATTTTAATTAGAAAATTAAAACACATGAAGACTAGCACCAATATGGTGAACCTAATTACGTCATTTTTATCAGACAGACAACAAGTAGTGTCCTTCAATAACTGTCTATCAAGACCCACACAACTTAATTTTGGGGTGCCTCAGGGCTCAATACTAGGTCCGCTGCTTTTTGCAGTGTATATTAACGATCTTCCTTTATACCTCAATACTTCGTGTGATCTATTTGCGGATGACTGCACTA
This sequence comes from Cepaea nemoralis, assembly GCA_014155875.1. Lineage (NCBI taxonomy): Eukaryota > Metazoa > Mollusca > Gastropoda > Stylommatophora > Helicidae > Cepaea > Cepaea nemoralis. The sequence continues at coordinate 92,122 of JACEFZ010021039.1, forward strand.
TTTACACAAGTCAAGAGAGCCTTTGTGACTTAGAGAGCTCTTTACAAAACGATCTTGACAACCTTAGTAGATGGAGCAATGAAAATCGCATGTTAATTAACATCGACAAAACTAAATCCATGCTAATAACGACCAGACAAAAGCTACAGACGCTAGCCATAACTGGGACACCGCTCGAGCTCCACGTGGACACGTTACCTATAATTAATGTAAATGAACATAAAACATTAGGTCTTTTAATTGACAGACATTTAAACTGGAGCCCTCATGTTCACGCCCTTACCAAGAGAATAGCACAAAAAGTTTACCAACTTGCAAAAATTCAACACTTTTTGGATGAAAGCACACGTAAAATATTCTATGCATCCTATATCCAATCACCTCTCGATTATTGTTCCACAGTCTGGGATGGCTGCCCTAAATCTAATATGAAACGATTGCGTTCGCTTCAAAACCGCGCTATACGTCTAGTTTCTAGCATAAAGCACGTTGAAAGTAATAAATTATACAGCCATCTAAGACTTCTACCACTTCAAAAGCGATTCCTTTTTAACAAAGCCAAATTAGTGAATAAAATTATATCTGAAAATACGCCAGAGTATCTTCTACCGTTAATTCAATCTAATGCAATGAACAGTAAGCGCTTAAATTTATTACAGCTTCCTAAGCCTAGATTGGACTTATACAAAACTTGTTTCGCATATTCTGGTGCTCACTTGTGGAATAGCCTTCAACCAGAACTGAAAACACCAATGAGTCCCTACACATTCAACCGAAAACTCTTTCAATACTTACTTCATACCGACTATATGCCTCCATAAGTCACCTACTAGTATCATTTTTCCACTATCATTCTTCACTGTATGTGTGTGAACGAGACAGTGGGTGAGAGAGTGAGTGAGAAAGAGTGTGAGTGGAAGAATTAGTATGAGTGAGAGTGAGAGAGTATACATGCGCATGTGCCTGAGTGAGTGTAAAAGTGAGTGAGTGTGTGGACATATGTGTGAGAGATTTAGTTAGAGAATGAGTGAATCTGAGAGAGTGGGTGTGTTGTGTGTCTGCCTGTCTGTGTGATAGAGTGTGAAAGTTAGTGAGTGAGTGTGAGTTAGAGAGTCATCGAGTAAATGAGTGAGTAAGGGAGCGTGAGTGAGTGAGAGAGAATTTGTAGGTATGCGTGTATGTGCGCGAATGAGTGAGTGTGAGAGCGAGTGAGTGTGTAAAAGAGAGAGCGTGGTTGAATGAGAGAGTGCATGAGAACGTGTGATGTATGTGTGTGCATGTCTGGATGTGTGTATGGGTGTATATGTGTGTACATGTGTGCATCTGTGTGTGACTCTGTGTGTATGTCTGTACGTGTGTTAAGGTGTGCGTTCATGTGTTTATATGCGTTTATATGCATGTGCGTGTGTGTATGTGTGTATGGACGAGTGTGTGTGTGTGTGCTCGTGTATGTATTGTATATCTTTGTATGTGTAAGTGTGCATGCATGCAGTGTATGCGAGGGAGTGTATATTCGGGTGTTATGTGAGTACGTGTGAGTAAGTATATGGATGTGTGCAGGTGTGTGTATTGCGTGGGTATGATGTGTGTGTGTGTGTGTATGTATGTACATGTGAGTGAGAGACAAGAGAGAGAGAGAGAGAGAGAGAGAGAGAGAGAGAGAGAGAGAGAGAGAGAGAGAGAGAGAGAGAGAGTTGAGGGCATGCATGTCATCTAACATGCTGATCCATATGTTTTGTGTATTCTCATTTTTTTTCATATTATCATTTTGATGCACTTGATTTTAACATGCATAAAATGAATTCATGTAAATTACTGTAAAGAAAGTGAGAGAGTTAGTGAGTGTAAGTGAGAGAGAGAGAGAGAGTGAATGAGTGTGAGAGTGTGAGTATGTAAAGAGAGAGAGAGAGAGAGAGAGAGAGAGAGAGAGAGAGAGAGAGAGAGAGAGAGAGAGAGAGAGAGAGAGAGAGAGAGAGAGAGAGTTGAGCCAACGCATGTCATGTAACATGCTATTCCATATTTTTCATGTATTCTCATCTTTCATATTACGAGGTATCGTGTAATGCCACCTGATTGTCCTGTAACATGCCATTCCATATTTTTTTCTTTTAATTCTCATCTTATCATTTTGTATGCCACTTGATTTTATCATGTATAATATAACATTACTGTGATGTGAGTGAGAGAGAGAGAGAGAGAGAGAGAGAGAGAGAGAGAGAGAGAGAGAGAGAGAGAGAGAGAGAGAGCAAGAGAGAGAGAGAGATAGCGCGTGCAAGAGAGAGAGAGAGAGAGAGAGAGAGAGAGAGAGAGAGAGAGAGAGAGAGAGAGAGAGAGAGGAGAGAGAAAAAAAAGAAGAGAGATTTGAATTGCATCACTAATTTTTACGCTACATAATGTATATGTACAATTTTTTCTCCACTTCTTGCAATTGCGAGAATTCTCACGACAATCGTCAGTGTCTAAATTGTGTGTAAAGTGTAGGAGTTTGTTCTTATTAGTTTCAGTAATCATGTGAGGCATCATGTATTTGTCTATATGTGAGGATGTATGTATGGGTGTGTATGTGAGGGATATGTGTGTGTGTGGGGGGGGAATGTGTGTGTGCCTATGTAAGAGAGAGAGAGAGAGAGCGAGAGAGAGAGAGAGAGAGAGAGAGAGAGAGAGAGAGAGAGAGAGAGAGAGAGAGAGAGAGAGAGAGAGAGAGAGAGAATTCAGTGCTCGCATGTCCTGTAACATGCCATTCCATATTCTTTGTGTATTTTCATCTATCACATTATCATTTTGTATGTATGACACTTGATTTTATCATGTATAATATAACATTACTGTAATGTGAGTGAGAGCGCTAGTGAGTGAGAGAGAAGAGAGAGAGAGAGAGAGAGAGAGAGAGAGAGAGAGAGAGAGAGAGAGAGAGAGAGAGAGAGAGAGAGAGAGAGAGAGAGAGTAGTTGAATTGCATCACTAATTTTTAAGTTACAAAATGTATATGTACAATTTTTCTCCATTTTCTTTACAATTTTGCGACAATGCTCACGACAATCGTCACTGTATGTGTGTGTAAAGTGTGGGAGTTTGATCATAATAGTAGGTTGGGGGATCGGGGGATGTGTGTGTGGGTGGATTCGTGATGTGTGTGGGTGGGCGGGGTGGGTTTGTGTGGGTGGGTGGGGGATTTGTGTGTAGGTGCGTGCGAGATGTATGGGTGTATGGGGAGATGTGTTGGTGAGTGGGGATGTGTGTTTGTCTAGGTGGTTGTGGGTGAGTGGGTGGAGGAGGATATGTTGGTGGATGATTGATGGTGGGTTATGGGATGGGTGGGGGTATATGTGTGGGTGGGGAGATGTGGGTGTGGGGATATGTGGTGGGTGGGAGATGTGTGCAGGTGGGGTGGTTGTGGGATTGGGGATGTGGGTGTGGGATGTTTGGGTGGATGGGTGGGGAGTGTGTGTGGGTGAGAGATGTGTGGGTGAATGTGTGTGGGGGATGTGTGTGGGTTGGGGGAGGGATGCGTGATGAGTGTGGGTGATGGATTTGGAGATGTGTGTGTGGGTGGGGGATATGTCTGGCTGGGTGGGGGTGTGTGTGGCTGGATGGAGGATGTATGTGTGGGTAGTGAGGGTGACTGTAGTTGGGGGATGTGTGGATGGGTAGGAGATGTGTGGATAGATGTGTGTGTGGGTGAGGGATGTGTCTTTGGGATGTGTGTGGGTGTGGTATTGTGTGGGAGGGGAGCTGGGTGTGGATAAATGATGTTTGTGTGGGTGGGTGAAGGTGTGGTTGGGTTTGTGGGTGGGTGAATGATGTGTGTGAGGGTGGGGGATGTTTGCTTAGATGGGTGGTTGGGATGTGTGAGTGTGGGTGGGTAGATAGGAGATGTATGTGTTGATGAGTGGGTAAGGGATGTGTGGGTGTTAGTGGTTGAGGGATAAGTACGTGTGTCTAAGGATGTGTGAGGGGATGAATGTATGGGTTGTGTGTGCGTGGATGGGAGGTGTGTGTTTGTGAATGGGGAATGTGTTGGTGGGTGGGGATGTGTGTGAGGGATGTTTGTATGGGTGGGGAGATTGTGCGTGGGTGGGGATGTGTGTGTATATGGGTAAGGGTGTGTGGTTAAGGGATGTGTGGCTGGGGGAATGGGTGGGTGGAGGATGTGTGGTTGGGTGGAGGATGTGTGGTTGGGTAGAGGATCTGTGGGTGGGTGATTGTATATGAGTAAGGGTGTGTGGTTAAGGGATGTTTGGTTGGGGGATGGGTGGGTAGAGGATATGTGGGTGGGTGAGTGTGTGCAGGTTAGGAGATGGTGGGGGATGTTTGTAGGTGTGGGCTCGGGATAAGTGAGTGGGCTGGGGGAGATGGGAGATTATGTGGGTGTGTGCGGAATTTGTGTGTGGGTAGGTGCGGAATATGTGAGTTGACGGGGAGATGTGTGTGTGGCTGAGGAATGTGTGTTTGGTTGGGTGGTTGGAGGTGTGTGGGTGGAGGAGGATATTGGGTGAGTGATTGTTGGTGGGAAATGGGACGGGTAAAGGATATGTGAGTGGGTGGGGAGATGTGTGTAGGTGGGGGATATGTGGGTTATTGAATGTATGTGTGCTTGGGGTGTGGGTGGATGAGAGGTGTGTGTGGGTGGGGAGATGTGTAGGGATGTGGTGGATGGGTGGGGGAATGTATTGTATGTGTGTGTGGTTGGGTGGGGGAGTTGGAGTGAATGGGGGATGTGTGGGTGGGTGGTGGATGTGTCTTATAACATAGTAATATGCATTGTTTATGTTTACAAAATTCATGTGACAATGTTTTTTTCCTATGCACTGTTCGTGAAAGAAAGATGAGTGATTGGAAGGGCCGAATGTAAGACGGGCCTGCGTGCCTAATTTGTTACCCTTTGAATATAAAGTCTGTTCGTTCGTTCGTTCGTTCGTTCCCTCTCCTTCAATATCCACTAGAAAAGTCTGGCCATAATCACACTCTCTATAATCCAAGGAAAACAGCTGCTTTGCATATATCCACCTATTCAGAAAATTGGGGATTGCACACACACACACACACACACACACACACACACACACACACACACACACACACACACACACACACACAAACACAGAGCTTCCACTTCTGGATCATATATCCATCGCGAAAAACATGTAGGTGTAATCCATATGAATCCAATGTGGATATACTGTAATCTCTCAAGTCACAGTTGCTAAGTCACTGGGCTAGGAGCGTTCCAGAGTGGTATAACAGACAGGTATAAGTCTGAAGCGCTCTGGCGTGGCGTGACACACAGGAGTCCATGTGATTGATTCGATCAAGATCAGGCACAAACACTTTCAGTATATCTTTGGATGAGGAGTGACATCACATAATCAATTAGAATTTC
>JACEFZ010021039.1:102500-160000 GCA_014155875.1 Cepaea nemoralis
GTTATCATGTAATACTGGATCACATTCATGTTTACTTTCCTTTGTGGGGCTGTAAATGTTGTTTTTATTATTATAGAAATCACGTCCTCTTTCTCTATCAGTGCGTTCACTGCCTCATTAAATAGCATTAAACCAAACCTTGATCATGACGGCAACATTTCTCTGCGTGGCCCCTGAAGTGCATTATTCCACCTTTGTTTACAAGCCTTTTACTTGCTCCCTTGTATGTATCTTGTTTTCTATAACCACACAATGTTAATCATGTACTATTGAATCCTCTCTACCATCTTTGATGTTATTCCAAATTCATTTATAATTCTATCATTTCTCTATCATTTCAGGTGCTAATAAATTCTGGAGATTTTCCTATGTGAAATTAGGCGATTACTACTCATTGCAACTTTCTCTGCATCACAAGAACCTCCTTTTATATTAGTTGACTAGAGACGTCGCATTGCCTTTCTGTATATTTCTTCATTGTTGACTGGGTTTTTTTCATATAAAAATTTCCTATGAGGTGGAATAGCCACTCCCATGCCGACCTTATTTAGTCTCCTCTTAATACATTTTATACTATTCTTTGCTTCCCTGATGGATTCCGCTGACAGGTGAGAAATATGTTGATCGGTAGGTATATGGTCAAGAGTATATCGAAACAAGTAAAACTTACAGGAGATGTGTAAGGTGCAGCTTAGGTATATAAAATCCACAATGAAACAAATAAAACTGACATGAGATTTGTAGGGAGTAATTCAGATCTGTGATGAAAGAAGTAGAATTTACAGGAAATTCTCAGGGAACAGCTCCGGTGTATAGTCACTTTCACACGAAACAAGACGAACTGAACTGCAGTTTGTTTGGAACAGCTCCAGCGTATAGTCAAGTTGAAACATAAACTTTTAGAACTAATCTAATGTGTCTTTTTTTTTTTTTAACAGCTCCGATGTATAGTGAAGTTTACACAAAACAAGACGATCTGAATGAAGTTTGTTGGGAACAGCTCCGTTGTATAGTCAAGTTCACACAAAAACGTTTAAAACTTTAATGTTTCTTTGTAACAGCTCCGGTGTACAGTCAAGTTCACATAGAAACAAGACGAACTGAACTGAGGTTTGTTGGGAGCAACTCGGTCTATAATCAGTTTCACGAAATAAAAAGTGATAAAACTGATTTTGAATAACGAAGACACAAACAATAGATTGCACGATTTATTGCCTGGCATATTTCGCTGCATCTCGTCAGGTACATACTGCAGAAATCACACAACTTACGTGAATTAATTAGATAAATCCTTCAAACTGAAATATACACATGTTCGCACAGTAATGTCGATTGTCTACCACGGTAATTTTAAACTGACTAACATGTCTTTCTGCTTACACAAGGACGGCTTACGAAGGTTGATTAGAATAGCTTCAGCAAACTTTAACAATCGACTACTTTGTGTGTTGAACAACACACGGAAGGCACTGTCTCTTTCAACCACGTGACCACTCTCGAACACGTGTCTCCCGACCGATGAAGCCAATAACTTGGCCTTTTACCGTCGTTACGTGGACGATATACTAATTATCACCACAGACGAGCTACAAGCAACGTCGTTCCAGGCCACAATGAACGAGACACATATAAACATCTCTTTATCTATGGAACACGAACACAACGAAGCGTTGCCGTTTCTAGATATCCTAATGAGACGTAGAGCAGATGGCACAATTCAAAGATCGGTGTACCGCAAAGAAGCATGGACTGGCCAATACTTAAATTTTCAGAGCTTCGCACCTGTCCAGTACAAACGGGGCTTAGTACGGACCCTGTTTGACCGTGCTAGGAAGATATGCACCCAGGACACACTGACAGAGGAATTTAAAACTCTGAAGAATGCCTTAAACCTGAATGGGTACTCCACAGGATTTATAAAGCGCCACTGCCAACAGCCCAAACCGAAATCAGAAGTAACTACAGTCCCTAAACTCAAAGTATTCATCCAGCTAACCTTCCGAGGAGATGACGTAATGCAACGTCTGCGGGACCGGCTCACCACAGCAGTCGAGCGAACATTCTGTGCTGCAGCTCTAGTCATCAGGTACAGAAACACACCGATCCCTAGTCCCAGCAGTAAAAGAACCTGTAGCTTTGTACGCCAAATCAAATTGTATTTACCAATTTACATGCAGATGCGAGGCCATCTACATAGGCAGAACTGAGCGACAGTTACATTGCAGGGTTTCGGAACATATCCCGAATTGGTTGGACAAGATACTACACACAGAAGATGGTAGCCTAGGCAGGCCGACACACCGAAAAAGTCTGGCTTCATCGGTCGGGAGACACGTGTTCGAGAGTGGTCACGTGGTTGAAAGAGACAGTGCCTTCCGTGTGTTGTTCAACACACAAAGTAGTCGATTGTTAAAGTTTGCTGAAGCTATTCTAATCAACCTTCGTAAGCCGTCCTTGTGTAAGCAGAAAGACATGTTAGTCAGTTTAAAATTACCGTGGTAGACAATCGACATTACTGTGCGAATATGTGTATATTTCAGTTTGAAGGATTTACCTAATTAATTCACGTAAGTTGTGTGATTTCTGCAGTATGTACCTGACGAGATGCAGCGAAATATGCCAGGCAATAAATCGTGCAATCTATTGTTTGTGTCTTCGTTATTCAAATTCATCACGGGAAAACATTGTTTTGAATAAAACTGATTGTCAGAAGAGGTCCCTTCCCAGAATGTTTCGGTACTTTACCTTCTTGGCACTCTCTTGGGGTGGGCCCACCCAAGTCATGATTCCGGGTGTCTTTCTCCTGCCGTTCGTTTGAAACATGTTTGGAGGCGTTCGTTCCTTGCGTTTTTTCCGTGTTTGTTAAATGCCTGCTCCGAAGCCACCCCTCCCTCGGTGAAGAGAGCCTCGTGCACCTGGTGCTTCGTGCACTCACACAAGTCCTAGCACCTGTGGCCGTGGGAATCCAGCTTCTTCCCTGGCCATTGCCTTCGTACCGGCCCTTAGCTATGCGCCGGCGTTCGCTTTCCTTGCCATGTTCCTTGGCTGTGTATTGTGTTCCTCGACCCCTCTGCAGAGGAGTATGGCCTCACAAGAGACTACCGCCATGTCATGGAAGTTGGACTTCGGTCGATATTTACCTGACTTTGGCGACTGCTATCGTTTGGCGTTTCGACCACACCGAACAGTCCCTGCACTGCCTTCTCTCGGAGGGATGGCTACAGAATCAACACGAGACAGTACAAGTTCTAGATCTTTGTTGAGAGATTGGTGTGTTTCGATGTTAGTTGCACTGCAGTTACAGACAGAAATGCTAATACCACTATTGGCCCCCATCCTGGCTTCATCCACTATGTTGTCAGCTGAGTGAGCACTTTATTGTGGCGCCATGTAAATCGGCCATGGTAGAGAGCTACTTTGCACGCAGACAGCATGTGATCCAATGTCTGAACTTTCTCTTTACAGAGGGGACAGGATGGGTAGGTGGCTTTACCCCACTTGACCAGGTTGGTAGCTGATGGCAGGACATCGTAGAGAGATCGGACGATGAAACATAGGCATAGTAGTGTCTTGCGCCAGACCTCATTCAATGTCAGGGACTTATGTAGTACATCCTACCATGACATTCACTGTCCATGCTGCGACTGCTGGGCTGCATTTATACTATTTTTTCATCCTCTCTGTCGTGGATCTCCTGAACCAAATAAAAATAACTTATCTGAAGTTTGTTGGGAACAGCTCCAGGGTATGGTCAAGTTCACACAGAAAAACGTAGAATGTACCTAATGATTGTTTGTAACAGCTCCGGTGTATAGTTAAGTTCACACAGAAACAAGACGAACTTACCTGAGGTTTGTTGCCATCACGCTCGTGTATATTCAAGTTGACACAAAAGCACGTAGAACCTACCTGAGGTTCGTTGGGAACAGCTCCGTTGTATAGAACAGTATACTGCCGTTGCTAACACCTATGGCTAGCATTCCAATGCAAGAGAACATGACAGAAAGTACGCTAGTAATCTGTGTGGAACCTGTACGTACATAGATAATAGCACAGTGCTTATTGTTTTAGAGGAATAATATCCCTGGATAATGAGGACTGTAGTAAAATTCCTAACAAATTTGTTTTCTTTTTATACACAGAAGCCACAAACGACATTTTACCTGGCATATTTCGTTGCGTCTCTTCAGGTGCATAATTCAGAGTTATATATTACTTGAAGTGAATAAATTAATAATCCATCCATCCATCATGTGCCATGCCGGTAAGCCTGAGCGGTCATGTTCTGCCATCTCACTCGATCATCAGAGTCGTGGATCAGCTCCGTGTTTCTGTCTCTACCATGCCACAAGGCCAAGCCATCCAGGTACTTGCTTCTATGTCTTCCCCTTGGTCTGTTGACCTCGATCTTACCAGTTGTCACCAAGTTCTCCAAATCATTTCTTCTCAAAACATGCCCCAAAAATGTCTCTAATCAGCTTACGATCTTCATTTGTTTCTTGAAGGACTTGTTTATTGGTCTTTCTGGCTGTCCATAGTATTCTTTGCAATTTCCTCTGAAACCACATTTCTACAGATTTACAATACAATCTTCCTACCAACTCTATGCTGCCAATGCCAAACCTGGGCAATGACAGAAAAAGAGAAAAGAAAAATCACAACAACAGAAATGAGAGTCCCGAGAAGAATACTCAATGTATCATAAGAGGTAAGATCAGATATGAAGAAATCAGGACTAAAGTGGCGGTTATAGTAGTACTAGATTTTATTAGAAAGCAGCAAGTCAAATGGTTTGACCATTCAAGTAGGTTATCATTCAACAGCATACCACAACAAGCAATGATGTACAGACCAGATGAAAACATAGGCCTACCACTTAAACGTTGGACGGAGGGAATAGCAGATTCCATGGGAATATCGACACATGAAGCCCATAATCGGGCACTCTTACGATGTTTATACTTTACCTCGACACCGCAAGGTACAAGAGGAACATGATGAGATGAGATGAGATGAGACGAACAGGTGTAGTGGCTTCTGTGTTTGAATTCACTAAGGAAATTCATTGTTTTGAAACTAATTTTCTTCACTAGGGTGTACTGCTACTGTTTCCAAGGGTTCGAATCTTATGCTTACCAGTAGTTTTTTCTTTCTTAGGGACACCCAACAAGTGTCTCTGTCACTCTCACTTCTGTCCGAATATCTGATTACCCATATCAGCTACTATTCTTAATCCCATACCTTCACAAGGTTAAGCTAAAGTTTAAATTGCAATCAAGAACAACAAAAGTGTCTTCAGGTGTGACGACGAAGTATATTCCCAGTGATTTGATGTTCAGTTTATTGTTTTTGCTTTGCAATTATATCTCGTAATAATCGCTGGCATAAATATATTATGTATTTGTAAAAACTGTGATTTAAATCATCTTCCACCATGTTGAAAAGCGCTGGGCTATCACGAACCACCATCCCACACAACCACCATCCCATACAACCGCCAGTCCCGAATCCCGCAAAAGCTCTTTACCTGCTTATATCACGTGGACAAGAAATGTAGATGTTTATATCTTTGTCTTCCCCTTACTTTTTCTTCTCCAATTTGCAAAGAGCATTATAAAGAGGGCATAAAAGATCGTTACATCTCCCCACTCAAACACTTCACTGAGAAAAATTAGATTAAGGGAAGAATAGGAATTCACAGCTGAGTTTTGTGCTACTTTTGTTGTTTGTTTGTTATTGCTGAGTCTGTTGTTAGTCTACAAAAAGCTTCTTTTGGCATAGTCATTGTTATTCTAATCGCCACAAGATACAGCCCGTATTAGATTGTGATAGTAATCTCTACAAGATACAGCCCGTACTAGACTGTGACAGTAATCTCTACAAGATACAGCCCGTACTGGGCTGTGATAGTAATCTCTACAAGATACATACCCGTACTAGGCTGTGATAGTAATCTCTACAAGATACAGCCCGTACTAGATTGTGATAGTAATCTATACAAGATACAGCCCGTACTAGATTGTGATAGTAATCTATACAAGATACAGCCGGCACTATATTGTGATAGTAATTTCTACAAGATACAGCCCGTACTAGACTGTGATAGTAATCTCTACAAGATACAGCCGGCACTAGATTTTGATAGTAATCTCTACAAGATACAGCCGGCACTAGACTGTGATAGTAGTCTCTACAAGATACGGCCGGCACTAGACTGTGATAGTAGTCTCTACAAGATACAGCCGGCACTAGATTGTGATAGTAATCTCTACAAGATACAGCCGGCACTAGATTGTGATAGTAATCTCTACAAGATACAGCCGGCACTAGATTGTGATAGTAATCTCTACAAGTACAGCCGGCACTAGACTGTGATAGTAGTCTCTACAAGATACGGCCAGCACTAGACTGTGATAGTAGTCTCTACAAGATACAGCCGGCACTAGCTTGTGATAGTAATCTCTACAAGATACAGCCGGCACTAGACTGTGATAGTAATCTCTATAAGATACAGCCGGCACTAGATTGTGATAGTAGTCTCTACAAGATACAGCCGGCACTAGACTGTGATAGTAGTCTCTACAAGATACAGCCGGCACTAGACTGTGATAGTAATCTCTATAAGATACAGCCGGTACTAGATTGTGATAGTAGTCTCTACAAGATACAGCCGGCACTAGACTGTGATAGTAGTCTCTACAAGATACAGCCGGCACTAGATTGTGATAGTAATCTCTACAAGATACAGCCGGCACTAGATTGTGATAGTAATCTCTACAAGATACAGCCGGCACTGTATTGTGATAGTAATCTCTACAAGATACAGCCCGTACTAGATTGTGATAGTAATCTATACAAGATACAGCCGGCACTAGACTGTGATAGTAGTCTCTACAAGTACAGCCGGCACTAGATTGTGATAGTAATCTCTACAAGATACAGCCGGCACTAGATTGTGATAGTAATCTCTACAAGATACAGCCGGCACTAGATTGTGATAGTAATCTCTACAAGATACAGCCGGCACTAGACTGTGATAGTAGTCTCTACAAGATACGGCCAGCACTAGACTGTGATAGTAGTCTCTACAAGATACAGCCGGCACTAGACTGTGATAGTAATCTCTACAAGATACTGCCGGCACTAGATTGTGATAGTAGTCTCTACAAGATACAGCCGGCACTAGCTTGTGATAGTAATCTCTACAAGATACAGCCGGCACTAGACTGTGATAGTAATCTCTATAAGATACAGCCGGCACTAGATTGTGATAGAACGCGGGCTCCCTGCCTGGGTTCGCCGCTTGTCAAAGTAAGGGGAAGATTGGCCACTTATTCCCCCTTGCATTCAGACTTACAAAAATGCATGGCACTATCAAACCTACAGACTCATAGTAGAAAACTGCTTCAGGACATATTTTTAATTTTAAAACAAAATAAAGAAATATGCTGTCTAGATGGAAACAAAAACTATAACGTATTTGATAGTAGTAAACAGATGCACTTAGCAAATGTTAAGAACACAGTAATAAATGGTGTATTTATAGCTATGTATTTATAGCTTTGCCAGGAGCAATTGAATGGGAAGATTTCCTTTCTTCATATTTCCTTTCTTCATATGTTTTGGTACAATTAATCTCATAAACCATACCACTAATCTTCTACTAAGAATCATAATGAGGAGAACCAGAAAGAAGATAAAAATGGAAATTAGTGAAGAACAGTATGGATTTGTGGAGGGAAAATGCACAAACAATGCAATATATACATTACGGACACAAATAGACATTTCATTAGAGAAACAAAAAAACATATATTTGTGCGTCGTAGATTATACTAAGGCATTTGATAAAGTAAAACATGATGAACTGATTAAAATGTTAGAAGATATCAATATTGATGAGAAAGATTTAAGAATAATAAAGAATATTTACTGGAACCAAGTAGCAGCAATTACAATTGGAAATAAAGAGGGTAGTTAACAGATGAAGCTAGGAGTGCGACAGGGGTGTGTCTTGTCACCAGATCTCTTCTACCTATATAGCGAAGTAATAACGAGAGTGATCAAAGAGATGCCAGGAATACTAGTTGGAGGTTACAATATAAATGATATACGTAATGCATATGCCATAGTATTGTTGGCGGATACTTCAAAAGACCTGCAAAAATTGTTGGACATTGTAGTAACAACGAGTGCAAGGAAAAGACTTTCCTTGAATATCAAGAAAACAGTAACAATGGTGATATCAAAGAAAATGGTGACACCAAAATGTGACATAGAAATAGAAGAGAAAATTCTTAACCAAGTGGATAATTTTAAATACCTAGGAGCATTTATAACATCAGATGGAAGATGTACAACAGAGATTAGGAGCAGAGTAGGGCAGGCAAAAGCCGCATTTCAGAAAATGAAGAGTATCTTATGCAATAAGTCGCTGTCACTGAATGTAAGAAAGAGAGTGCTGAAATGTTATGTAGAACCAGTTTCGCTGTATGGCAGTGAATCTTGGAATGTAAATGAACAAATTATGAAGAAATTAGAAGTAACAGAGATGTGGTTCCTGAGACGAATGTTGCGAATTCCTCGGACTGCCAGAGTAACTAACAACGACTGCCTGAAACGGGCTAATGAAACTAGAACTTTATATAAAACAATAAGGAAGAGACAAACATCTTTCTTCGGTCATGTGATGAGAAGAGAGACACTGGAGAACATCGTGACAACTGGAAAGATCAAGGGGAAAAGAGTCAGAGGCAGACCAAGAGAAATGATGCTGGATGGATTGAGACGGTGGTATAAAGGAATACCATCAGCAGAGTTGATCCAGAACACCAATGACCGAGATCTGTGGAGAGACATAAACGCCTACGCCAGCTGGCAGGGCACTTGATGATGATGATGCCAAGAACACGCGACAGTAGTGAAGATCTATAGTTACTATATGCCAAGAACACGTGATAATAGTGAAGATATATAGTTACTATATGACAAGAATATTTGACAGTAGTAAAGAGGTATAGTTACTATATGCCAAGAACACGCGACAGTAGTGAAGATATATAGTTACTCTATGCCAAGAACACTTGACAGTAGTGAGGATATATAGTTAATCCCTAGCAGCGATACCTATGTCTTTTATACGAGGGGCTGGTTTTTTGTGTGTAAGCGATGGCAATCCTGACTCTCAGCCGTAAGCAGATAGAAAGGATGGAAAGGATAAAGAATGAAGTTATTCGCATTATTCTTGGATGTACAAGAGATACAGCATGCAGGGCGATGCGCTACCTTCTTGATTTTCCAAAAATTAAAGACTTAATACAAATTTGCAGAGCACGTGCCTACCTCAGAGTTAAAACACACAACATCCATTGCATGGTGAAATTAGGAAGGTGACGGGCAGCAGGTTAGAAAGAAGAAGGTCGTGGATGGGTCAAGCCGAAGAAATTCTTCAACAGCTATGTGCACTGGAGGACTTAGAACCTGGCGAGGAGTGGGTACAAATGCCAACAGATTTCTGTACGTCCTTTTCTGTTTGCATCCAGCTAGACAGAAAATGCAGACAAGAAAATCCGGCTGCCGTGGAGACAGAAGTACAAGCGTTGATTTTCGAGAATTCGTCAGACGGTGATGCTGTCATCTACTCAGATAGGTCGGTCGTCCGACATGTGAGAAGCTCATGGGCCTTTACGGCTCAAGCCGGAGGGAGAATTGTGAAGGAGGACTCTAGTGCTTTTGTTGAGACCACATGTAGCCTGACTATGAAAGTCATGGCAGTAAGTAAAGCAATAATATGGCTCGAGACACGGACATTCACTAGGGCATGATTCCTTAGTGGCTCAATGAGCATGCTCAAGAGGATAGAGATGGGGTGGATTCGAAGAGAGTGGTTGCTGTCTCTAGAGCGGTCTCGGCTGGGAAATATTAGTTTCGTCTTTGTGCCAGGGCATGCTGGAGTACAAGGAAATGAGCGGGCTGAAAAGCTCGCAGGTAAGGCTACTGTAGAGGGAGGACGAGCCATGAACCAAGCTGACATTCTGAATGCTTCACGAAAAGTAAGACTTTTGCGAGAACTAAGTGATGACTGTGAATCTACAACAATGGCCAGACTGCGAGAACAGCAAATTAAAAGAGGGGTGGCCAAACAAGAACACTATGAAGGAAGCCAAAGACGACTGATAAGCTACACGCTGCGGGATTTGCTAAGGAGGGGATCCGAGCACTTATGGACTGAATGGTTCGATGTGCAATGAGGATGATCTGTAGGCTAACAAACTAACTAACTAACTAACTAACTAACTAACTAACTAACTAACTAACTAACTAACTAACTAACTAACTAACTACCTAACTAACTAACTAACTAACTAACTAACTAACTAATTAACTATGCCAAGAACTCGTGACAATAGTGAAGATATATAGTTACTATATGCCAAGAACATGTGACAGCAGTATAGAGATGTACTTACCAAATACCTCAAGTAGTGTTACTGTCAAAAGTATGTATGATAATAGACGGGTTGAGTTGAGCTGATTCTAACACCGATATCACAGCGCTCGGGGCATTCCCACACACGCATCGTCCTCATCTCATATCAACCAATTGCTGGCCGAGAAACATCTTCTCCTCATATGCATATTTGAATGACCCGGCGTCAACATAACAAAGATTCCTTCGACAGCATTCGGAGAGTAGTGCAGCAGAAACTTCGGCACACGCAGGACTCCTGGCTGAGCAACAAAGCTGTTTAAATTCAAGGCTTTGCTGATAGACATGATATGAACAATTTCTACGATTTACTGAAAGCGGTCTATGGTCCTGCATCACTAGGTATAGTTCCCCTCCTCAGTGCAAATTGGGGGGGGGGGGGAATTGGTCACCGATAAGAAAGAAATCCTTCAACGCTGGACAGAGCATTTCAGCAACATCTTAAGTTCAACTTCATTCTTCGATGATAAAACCATCAACTGCCTTACTCAAGTTCCCACTAATGATGCACTTGATGACCTGCCAACCATAGTGGAAGTAAGCAAAGCCATCCAACATCTTTCCAGCGGTAAGGCGAATAGTCCTGACTCCATCCCAGCAGAAATATACAAGGCATGTGGGCCGGTCCTAATAGAGCAGCTTCACCAAGTCTTTACAAACATATGGGTGAACGAGACCATGCCACAAGATTTCAAGGACGCATCAATAGTCCACCTTTACAAAAGAAAAGGGAACCGCCAATCCTGTGACAACCACAGAGGCATCTCCTTGCTTTCAATTGCAGGGAAGATACTCGCCAGAATTCTTCTCAATCGCCTCACGGCCCATCTCGATCAAGGTCTTCTTCCTGAGAGTCAATGTGGCTTCAGAAAAGAAAGAGAAACTGTTGACATGAGAAATGTTCTCCACTTTCATTGACCTTACCAAGGCTTTTGATACAGTCAGCAAAGAAGGACTGTGGAAGATTTTGGCGAAATATGACTGTCCACAAACGTTTGTCCAAATAGTGTGGCTATTTCATGACGGCATGCAGGCAAGAGTACAGGAAAATGGTGAACTGTCTGAGCCCTTTCCTTTACCAATGGAGTGAAAAAAGGATGTGTCCTATCACATACACTGTTGAGTCTCATGTTATGCTGTGCTATGCTGAAAAATGCCTTCGAGAACAACGATATTGGAATAGACATCAACTACAGTGTGGATGGAAAGGTGTTCAATCTCAGAAGGTTGAAAGATAAATCCAAATTGCTCTATTTGCCAACTCAGTGACAGACATGCAACACAATGTTTCGGCTTTCTCATATGCCTGTGCCAACTCCGGGCTCAATATCAATTTGGAGAAGACTGTAGTTATGTACCAGCCAGCTCCAGGGAATAATCACACCATGCCTAATATCAAGGTGAATGGCCATAGACTAAGTGTTGTGGACAAATTCACCTATCTTGTCAGCACCGTGTCACAAGCTGCCACAATTGATGACGAAGCGAATGCAAGAATCTCCAAGGAAGCGCGGCCTTTGGCATACTGTACAAGAATGCATGGGACAGTGATGGAATACGCCTGCAAACAAAGCTGAAAGTCTACAAAGCAGTTGCATTATCCACACTGCTATATGCTTGTGAAACCTGGACTGTTTATCAGCGACACTCTAGGAAATTAAACCACTTCCACACAGTCTGCCTAAGGAAGCTACTGAAGATTAAATGGCAAGACAAGATCCCAGACACTAAATTTATAGAAAGGGAGTCCATGCCCAGTATCCACACTATACTATTGAAAAATCAGATTCGCTGGGCTGGTCAATTAACTCGCATGCCAGACTACTGGCTCCATAGGGGAATCTTTTACGGCGAGCTGCGTTGTGGTAAACGCTCCCAAGGCGGTCAGAGGAAACGCTTTAAAGACACTCTGAAAATCTCACTGAAAGCTTTTGGAATTCATCTTGACACTTGCGAGACTGCTGACAAAGACCGAAATTCGTGGCGTACATCATTACACCAGGGTGCAGTCACTTGTGAAGCAACTAGGACTGCAAGAGCTTAAAAAAGAAAATTCTGGGCAGAAAAACCACTGCAGAAGATCCTTTTCCTGGAACGTCAAGCATTCTTTGCCCACATTGTCAAAGAAAATTTCGAACCAAAATAGGCCTTATCAGCCATCTTAGAACTCACGGCTCCATACTTTCAACGCCACTGGATGAAATGAATCGTCATCATCATTCTTGATGGACAAATAACGCAGTCTCTACCAATTACCTTCCATCAGATGTTATGACTGTTCTAATCTCTACATAGAACTTTCCATCAGATGTTATGGCTGTTTTAATCTACACCAGACACCTTCCACCAGATGTTATGACTGTTCTAATACCTTCCATCAGATGATATGACTGTTCTAATATCTACAAGGAACATTTCGTCAGATGTCATGACTGTTCCGCGATAGCTGTGCCGATCCTCTTGTTAAAGATTTCCCCCATTTACTTGGATATTTCTTTCTTGTTTGAGTGGAGGGGGAAAGGGGGGGGGGGTGTGTTTGAGAAGTGGACCAGATAAAGTTAACAAAATCCGTAGCACAACTAATTAGTTCACGTAGAATTCTGCGTTCAGAAAGCAATGCCAAATTCATCATCATAAGTATTCTGCCAGCTGTAGGAGGCGTTCATGTCTCTCCACAGATCTCAGTCTTTGGTGCTCTGGATAAACTCTGATGATATTACTCCACGCCACCGTCTCAATCCACCCAGCATCATTTCTCTTGGTCTACCTTTGCCTCCTTTCCAGTTGCGATATATTCTATAATGCCTCTCTTCTCATATAATGACAAATGAAAGCTGTTTGTCTGTTCTTATTGTTGTATATAATGTTCTAGTTTCATTAACCTCTTTCAGGCAGTCGTTGCTAGTCACTCTGACAGTCCAGGGAATTCGCAACATTTGTCTTAGGAACGACATTACTGTTGCTTCCAAGTTCTTCCTAATATACTCATTTACATTCAAAGATTCACTGCCATACAAGCAAAACAGGTTCTATAGAGCAAACTACTGAACGTAATCTTGCCAAGAAATTACAAACAGCAAACAAATGATGGGGTTGAAAATGAGGCATTAGACGGTATACATCCTTCGATGGTTGGTCGGTCGGAGAATTCTTTTGAAGACCGAGCTTTAGCTCTTAAATGCAATGCATTGTGTTAAGAAATCATAGTCATGTGAATGGCTATCTATAGAAGAAAGTGTAGTGTAATAACGTCTTGCCCCGGCCAGACATCAAAGATACATTTCGACTGGAACCCTGTTGCAGATGTTTCCCTCACTTTTCTAACGCTCAGAAATCAGCAAAGTGGGGAAGACTAGTACTGGAACTTCCCAACTTTACGATCTAACCAGGTCATTCATCTCATCTCTTCTCATCATGTTCCTCTTGTTCCTTGCGGTGTCTAGGTGAAGTATTATCATCGTGAGAGTGCCCGCTTATGGGCTTCATGTATCGATATTCCCATGGACTCTGCTATTCCCTCCGTCCAACGTTTACGTGGTCGGCCTCTTCCTCTGTTTCCATCTGGTCTGTACATCATTGCTTGTTGTGGTATGCTGTTGACTGGTAACCTAATTGCATGGCCAAACCAGTTGACTTGCTGCTTTCTAATAAAATCTAGTGCTGCTATAACCCCCACTTTAGTCCTGATTTCTTCATTTCTGATCTTATCTCTTCTTGATACGTTGAGTATTCTTCTCAGGAATCTCATTTCTGTTGTGATTTTCCTTTTCGCTTTTTCTGTCATTGCCTAGGTTTGGCATTGGTAGAGTTGGTAGGAAGATTGTGTTGTAAGGTGCTTTCTTAGTAGTTATTGATACATGTTTGTTTTTTAGTATTGGTGCCATTTGTCCAATGAGTTGGTTTTTCTGATTTCATCTTTTTTCGAAATCATCTTCTGGTCTGTCATTGCATATTATACTTCCTATGTACTTGAAACTCTTTACTTGTTTCAAGGGATGTTGTTCGTTTAGGTGAAATGTTGTTTTGTATTCTTTAGTTATAGCCATCACCTCTGTTTTGCTTGTGCTAATTTTCATGTTATGTTCCCCACACATTTCGTTTAGACTATTCATGTGGTCTTGTAATTCAGCTTCTGATTTTGCTATTAGTGCTTGGTCGTCCGCAAACAGGAGTTCTCTAATGGTTAGATACGCAGATGGTTCTTCTTCTGTGTTCTCGTCATGCGGTATTCTTGCTATCTCTGCTTGGCTGATTTCTTTACACATGTTGTCTATATATGTTATGAACAAGACAGGGGACAGGACACAACCTTGTCGTACTCCACATCATATGATGAAGGTTCTGAGTGTCCTCCAATTGCTCTCACTATGCATTCACTGTTGTTGTATAAACTTCTACATAGGTTTGTTAGATATGTACTCACTCCATATTGTTTAAGGATTTCCCACAGCTTGTTTCTATCTACCCTATCAAATGCCTTTTCTTGGTCGACAAAGGCTAAGTAGAGTGCTTCATTGAATTCGATTGATTTTTCTATAACCAGGTCATTATTCAGAGCATATGCAAACTGGCCTAGATTAAAGCTAGGAAGATACCTACACCCAGGGGATTTCAGTATTTCAATGTCAACAAACTCAACTCAATGATCGCGGAGAATCATGCAATGGATGTTTTTTTATTTGGCCGGAGTTGAGAACCTTGTCGTCTGGTATGTGATAGCGGTGATAACTGATCGACAATCCTCTTCATCTACATAATGAAGTATTGATTCATTAAATGAATACCCAGTTGATGGCATACGTCAGACGGACACAAATGAACAAACACCACTGGAGTACTAACTAAGCAAACAGAAACAAATTCACAGTGAATGCTGGTAACTGTGACAAGGCCAGCAGGATGAAGTTTAAGTACCGATCGCCCGCCAGTGATGAGGAGATCATGAACAACCCGTAGTATGTCGAGGAGGTCGTCAACCTGCAAGAGAAGACACCAGGCAATATGAGGAATCTCCACCAGGCACCTTTCATCATATGTTATGACTGTTCTAATATCTACAAGGAACATTTTGTCAAATGTTCTGACTGTTCCGCGATAGGAGCTGGGAACATTCTGTTGTACATGATTCATATCTTTACTTAATGGAGCCAGTCTGAAACAAGGCAATGTGATTAAGTTTTTGGTTACTTTAATAACAAGCACATTGAGCGTAAAGATAAAGAAAGTCATATATACACCAGGAAACACTAAATATGATCTGTTCACATTAAAAAATGACAAGGAAATACTAGGCAATTTTAACATAGAAGTAAAGAACAGATTTGATATATTGTTTGATCTAGAGATCCTATTTAAAGATGTGGATTATCAATGGGTAATGTTGAAGAATTCAATCAGTTGTGCTGCAGAAAAAACCTATTTCAAAATTAAGAAAGTCGGTCGTAAGAAATCGATGACTGAATGAATTTTACAACTAATGGAAACGATAAGATACAACAAAAATAATCTTGACATATATGAAGAGATTCACAGTATAGTAGGAACATTATGTAAGGACGCTAAAAAAGCATGGCTCGAGAAAAATTGCATAGAAATTGAAAAACAACACAACAGTAAAAATACCAAACTAATGCACAAAAGAATACAGGACCTTACCAATAAAAGTACACGTACACCAACAGACTGCCTAAAAGCAGAAGATGGAAAAATCATACTAGAAAAAGATCAGATGTTACATGTATGGTCAGATTATGTGAAAAACCTTTATGATGATACCAGAGAACAGTGTGATATTCGAAATAATAATGAAGGACCATCAATTTTAAATAAGGGGGTTCAGAATGCTCTTAATAATATGAAAACTGGCTAAATACCCGGTTCCGACAACATAGTAAAAGAAATGATCTATGTGTCGTGTCCTCCTTTAAAGTGTCGTCCCTGGAGTGAGGAGATCCGACACCCACATTATAATATTTTTTTTTCCTCTCAATATTCTGGAGAATCCACCAGATTCCGTCCAACACACTCCATCAGCCTATGGACACCTTTTCCTATCACTCTCTCACTGTCGTACTATGCCCCCTTCTCATACTTCCCCAACGCAACATACTCAACAACTCTTGCTTCTAGAAATTAATAAAGAGTAATTTATTAAAATAAAAGTGTAACGTATATGAGACGTGTATGTGAAGAAAATGTGTGACGTGTTCTATAAAGTGTGTAGACTCTGACTCTCAGACAGCAACCCAGTCAGCTGATCCCAGCAAAGATAGACCACAGCACGGTACGTCAGAACATGTACTTCTCACCCGTTGCCGAAACCATCTTGCCGGATACTGCTTTGCCTCTGTAGACCTCTGGTAATCCAATTTCATGAACATCCGAAATAGACACCGGTGGTATTAACAGTTAATCATGGACCGGTTGCACTCTACACAATGTCCGTTCCTAACGTTCCTTAACAAACTGCACAAGTCTTTTGTAGTGTGTACGCAGTTAGTTAGTTAGTTAGTTAGTCGACAGATCATCCTCGTTGCACATCGAACCATTCAGTCCATAAGTGCTAATTACTAATGTTAATTGTTACTGTACTAACACTAGGTACTCTTAGCCGGTTCTCGGTTCGTTACTACTGTCTGATGCTGTGTGGTGCATCAGTATGCATCACTCTCTTTGATGAATCAATTTCCTTCTAGCGTAAGTTACGTTTCTGTATGCAACTTTATTGACTCTTGAACTGGTGTTCTTCAGAATGGGTTTTTTAATTCTTTCCCAAAACTTGTAGAGTTTCCTTGGATCTGGTAGGGAACCTAGGATAGAAACAACACATCTGGTGATAGTACTAGTTACTGATCCTTTCGGCTGAGTGTAAGCCTATCACCTTGCTTAATGATCTTTAGCTAACTAGACTTAGTCATAGAGCAGATTAGCTACCCACCTAGAGCCGAATCAGGCTATGACAAAGAAAAAATCAGCAAACAGAATGCGGAACCCCGCCCACCAGGGACACCTACGGGAAGATCCCAATTATCCCTCATTACTCAATTCTCAACTAGTAAAGCTTATCAACACTTCACTAATCTATTCTTAACTAGCAGAGTTAATATCACTATTCTACTCTAACTAGTTTCCACTAACAGTGCTAATCATCACACTATAGTTTAACAAGGCCACAGTCTATATTAATTAGAACTAATATTATACTAGGTTATACCTTAAATGGCACTACTGCAGTCCTATCAATCATATCTACATCTGCCATTATAGGCACGTGTAAAATTAAGTCACTAATTAACACACGGTAGATATTATTTCCACTAAGCACTGCAGTGCCCTGGCACTCTGACTAGAGCATTTTTCAAGTCCCCCCTAGTTGATCCTTTCTCGGGTTTATATGGCAAACTACCAAAGTTGGCCACGTGACGTTATCCTTTATGCCCCCACACAGGTGGCACCGTGGCAGATCATCCCTTGTCAAGAATCCATTTTCCTGGCTTTAGTCCTGTCAAAGTTGTCAGTAATAGTTTAGATTCTCAAACAAGCCAGCGAGTTTCTGTCGAGTTACAACAAAGAGTTGCAAATAACCCCGTCAATCCTCTCGATGTGCCGGAAACCAAGAATTGACAGATGCACTGTTTTCTCCCTAGTCGGGCACTTCCGACCTGTTGATAAACTGTCAATCTTCTGTTCCGTGGTGACAATCCCAGCAGCCATTTCCGTCTGATGTCCGGCAGTATAGATGACAAACGGAACCATTCCATATCCTAAGCCGACAATCATATGTGATTCTAACTGTTAATGAACTGCCAACTCGATGTATCCATTCCTTCTCACTCACCACCAAATGTGTTTATGGGCTGACACGATGTAACCTGTGCAGCTGTGTTTACTCTGTTAGTACGACTGTTGTGGCCTAGAAAATATACGCCACGCAAACGTCGGTATTATTAGCTGGTTAACTCATGGCGCTCGTGACATAGGCCCCCTCTTAAGAGAGTAGTCCATCTCACTCTTCTCCACCATGAGTTAAATCCAGATTATTCATTCCTCTTCTTCAGGAGCTGGGTGTCTTGACAAGAAATCCGCTCCAACATTCTCCTTCCCAGGAATGTACTCTACTGTGAAATTATACGGTTGAAGTAACAACGACCACCGCATCAAACGTGCGTTGAGCTTCTGAGAAGTAGCCAGGAACATCAGGGGCTGATGATCCGACTGAACCCGAAACTTAACTCCATACAAATATGGCTGAAATTTTTGCACTGCCCATACGAGGGACAAGCACTCTCTCTCGACGGTTGAATAATTCCTCTCCGCCTGTAGAAGTTTCTTACTTGCGTATGCCACAGGTTTCAAAACCGAAGCATCGTCTTTTCCTTCCTGTAACAAAGCGGCTCCAATTCCAATCGCACTCGCATCCGTTCTCAACACAAATGGTTTGGAAAGGTCAGGGAGCTGTAATACAGGTTTGCTGACCAAGGCCTCCTTTAACTGACTATAGGCATTCTCACATTCTGGTGTCCAAATGATTTGGTCCGGGAATCCCTTTTTCAAGGTTTCCGTCAACGGAGCTCCCAGGTCAGTGAAATGTGGGATAAATTTGTGGTAGAACCCACACAACGAGAGAAAAGATCGCACATCCTTCTTCGTTTTTGGTCTAGGTGCATTTCTGATTTTCTCCAGGTTCTTCTCTTCTGGAACAATGTGTCCTGGAGTGATGGTGTGACCTAGAAATTCCAGAGTCTGGTAACCAATCATGCACTTGGTTGGACGAGCAGTAAGCCCTGCTTCCTTGAGCCTATTAAACACTCTCTCCAAGGATTGTAAGTGGTCATCCAAGCTGTCACTGGAAATCAGAATATCATCCATGAATGAGATGATGGACGGATCCTGTAACGGATCTAGTAAAGTCCTCATCATGCGTGTAAACACACTAGGTGCATTGCTGAGTCCAAAGGGCATGACCTTGAATTCGTAGTGTCCACTGGGTATACTGAAAGCTAACAGTGGTCGAATCTCCGGTTTGACTGGTATCTGATAGTACCCCCGACTCAGATCCACCTTTGAAAAGTACCGAGCCTTATGGAGCCTAGCGAATAACTGAGTTGGATTCGGCAAAGGTTCCACCTGAAATTGTGTGTGACTGTTCAGAAGTCGGTAGTCTATACACAACCGGTGTTCTCCACTTGGTTTCCGTAATAAAACTACCCCTGCATTGTATGGGGATGTGGATGGTGACATCACGTCATCCTCCAGCAGTTTTTTTATTTCCTCCTCCAGGGCCTTTTCTTTAGAGAATGGCACTGGGTAAACCTTTTGGCGAACAGGCTCCTGTGTGGTCAAAGTCATCTCGAACTCAACCAACCTCGTTCGTCCAGGTTTATCAGTCAGTATCTCCTTATGAGACTTGAGAACCTGGGTTATCCTTTCCCTCTCCTGGGAGGTCAGATCAGGGTTCACTTGCACATCCCTATATGTTTCCTGGTGTTCCAAGGGATATTCCCTGCCCTCGCTGGTTCCCACTTCTGTCTCCACTGCAACTGCCATTGCCATGAGGTGAGCTGCCTTGTCTCCTGGTCTCTCTTCGTATTTCCGCAAGAGATTGATATGGAAAATCTTCGACTTTCCCCGGATCCGGATCTGATAGTTGGTTCTGGATATCACCCTTTCCACGGGAAATGGTCCTTGCCAACCTATCTCCAGTTTGTTGTTTCCCGTTGGGAGTAACAACAAGACTTTATCTCCTACCTCTAGAGATCTTTCTTTAGACCTACGGTTTTAGTAAGCCGCATGTCTTTTCCTGGCCTTTTTCAAGTTTTGATTTGCCAGAGTCCATCCCTTGTGGAGTTTTTCTTTCAGTTCCTCCACGTATTGATAGGATGAGATCACTTCTTCTGACGTCCCCTCTTCAGTCCAACTCCTCAACATGGCTTCCAACGGTCCTTTGATTGGACGACCAAACAGCAACGTAGCGGGTGGTAGTCCTGTTGAGCCATGAGGAACTTCCCGATAGGCAAAGAGTGCTGCTGGGATATATTCATCCCACCTATCAGGTTTTTCCTGCGCTAGTTTCCTGAGCATTGTCATCAACGTGCCGTTGAAACGCTCTACTTGTCCATTGGCTTGAGGGTGGTAAGGGCTGGTATGTATGTGGTTAGAGTGAAACACCCTAAATACCTCCTCCATGAGTTTTCCACAAAACTGAGATCCATTATCCGTCAGAATTTGATCCGGAAAGCCTAATCTGGTAAAGGCCTCCATCAATGCGTCCGCCACTCTTTTCGAGTCAATCGTGGTCAACGGTATGGCTTCACCCCACATTGTACAGCAATCCACCATTGTGAGTATATACATGTTCCTCTTCCTAGTCCTGGGAAGTGGACCCACGATATCGATGGCTACCCTCTCGAAAGGAGAGTTCATGATGGGCATCTCACCCAACATCACCGGTGCTGTCCAGTGTTTCGGGGCCACCCTCTGGCACTCAGGGCATGACTTCACATACCGACGCACATCATCTGTCATTCCCGGCCAATAGTAGTGGCAGGAAATCCGCTGCATGGTGGCGGCAATACCCATGTGTCCACTAAAGGAGATGGTATGCCCCATATGAAGAATCTGGGACCGATGAGCTTTCGGGACGACCAACTGACCGTATAGGTTGTCTCCCCTTCCTGCTCTCCTGTAGAGTATCCTATTCTTCATGTAGTACTGCCCCCGTCCTGGTGGATCAGCACTTTTCTGCAGCTTTTTGTAGCAAGGACGTAAAGTATCATCCTCACTCTGGGCAGTTCGTAGCTCCCCCGGCATTGGGTTAGTCACAATTGCGTCTGCCTCTTCCGTTTTCGTCTGAGAGCGAGTCTGCATTGCTCCCATATGAATTGGCTCCCTGGGCATTCCCAGAAAGACATACCGGCAACCTAGGATGACTGGAAAAATGGGATCGGTCAATACAGCGGCCTTGATGGTGCCGGTGACGTACCGTGACCGAATCTCCACATTAGCAATGGGCAATTTCATGACTACAGCACTCTTCTGTGCAGGCTGTATATCCAAGGTTTCACCTGTGAATTGTTCTGGATGTACTAGATCCGCAGAAATCACGGCCTCCCCGTCCAGTCCTGTGTCGTATAAACACTCCACTTGACGACCGTTAACCTCTACCAATTCCACTACAGGTGGTTTTTCCTTGTCTGGAGTCTCTTCCTCGGCCTCGACCTGTTCGGTGGGCTCCACCTTAGGTTTCCCTGAGCACACGACGAATTGAGTGTCTCCTGACTTTCCCCTGCAGTCAATAGCATTGTGCGTGTTTGACTGACATTGGTTGCACCATTTCCCTGTCCTAGATTTTCTATTGTCGGACTTGAATGAGCTCTCCTGGTGGCGAGCTTCCTTGTTGACCTTGGCATTTTCCGTGACAACCTCCTTGGAAGTCACTTGACATGCTGCAAAGTGAGGGTTCTTAGCCTTCGATTTGCAGTCCCTCGTATTGTGAGAGGGTGACTTACAAATTGAACACCACTTCTCCGACCACGGTCGTTTAGGTGTAGAGCTTGAAGTGCTCTTGCTTCCCTCCTTCTTCTTCTCTGAACTATCCTCTGATTTTTGCCCATAAGGTTCCCACTTTTTGGTTCCTGAGTTTTTGGCTTTCTTCTTGTCATGTTTCTCTTGACTTTTGGTGTTGGTGGAAAGGTTTTCCCCTGCCTCCCCATGTACCTCGACGAACCGTTCTGCTAATTTATTCACGAGGTCAATACGTTCCGCTCCTTGTTCTCCCAGGAACGTCCTGAGAGGTTTAGACATTTGCTTCTTCAGCTGGTCGACCACCATGAGCTCTTCCAGACTCTCATAGTCATGTGCGAACCCAGCCAAATCCATCCACTTATGGAGATAAGATTTAAGACGCAAACTGTAGGCGGCAAACAACTCTCCCGGTTCTCGTTTCGCTGCTCGAAATTTTTTCCGGTAGGTATGTGACGTAACCTCGAATCGTTTCAGCAGAGCCGTCTTTAACTCATCATAATTGTTCTCATGTCCTGGTGGCAGGCGAGTATAAACCTCGTATCCCGTCCCGCGTAATCCCTGGGATAGCTTAAGATTCCATTTGTTACGCTCCAAACCCATAGCAACAGACATAGCCTCGAAGCGTTGAAGGTACTGGTCAATCTTCTCTTTGTCCTCCTCGTAGACCGCTAAAGGAAACTTCATAGCATGGTACCCATGTCCACCTACTGGTGTTGATCCTGGGATGGAGGAACCTCCAACTGCTCCCTCAGTTTCTCCATTAGATTGACTCTTCAACTCGAGTTCCCTCATCCGGTACTCGTGCTCCCTTTTCTGTGCTTCCTGTTCAGCTTCTAATTTCCTAGCTGCTTGCTCAGCTTCAAATTTCCTAGCTGCTTGCTCAGCTTCCAATTTCCTAGCTGCTTGCTCAGCTTCCAATTCCATCCTTCTCAATTCCAACTCGGCCTTTCGATCTTCCCGTTCTGCTTGACGATACTCTCTCTCCACTTCCTGTATGTAATCCGTTAGAGCAGACCCCGCCAATCCCATTTCTTCCCCTTTTGCCTTTAATTATGCTGTGCTAAGTTTAGGGGTGGCCATTATACAGAGAGGTAAGCTAGCAGGTCTAGTACAATATAACTGCAAATTACTATACCGATATATGAACAAGTACTATAAATCTAGATATTACCACACACAGCACATTCACTCAGTGACAAGAGTAGAATCAGGACCACAGACCTATGCAGACGTGTGAAGTGTGAACAGGTAAGATAATAGTCCTAACTCCTATCCACATTCACTCTAGCTGGATTCTCCAAAAGGATATCTCCCTCTTATAACTAAGGATCCCGTGTCAAAAGACCCCACTGTCAAAGGTTCCTGCTTGCAGGAGATCTCGCTGTCCAAGGATTCCGTTTACGGGAGATCCCGCTGTCCAAAGATCCCGTTTACGAGAGATCCCGCTGTCCAAGGATCACGTTTACGAGAGATCCCGCTGTCCAAAGATCACGTTTACGAGAGATCCCGCTGTCCAAAGATCCCGGACGAGCCCCCAATAATGTCGTGTCTTCCTTTAAAGTGTCGTCCCTGGAGTGAGGAGATCCGACACCCACATTATAATATTTTTTTTTCCTCTCAATATTCTGGAGAATCCACCAGCTTCCGTCCAACACACTCCATCAGCCTATGGACACCTTTTCCTATCACTCTCTCACTGTCGTACTATGCCCCCTTCTCATACTTCCCCAACGCAACATACTCAACAACTCTTGCTTCTAGAAATTAATAAAGAGTAATTTATTAAAATAAAAGTGTAACGTATATGAGACGTGTATGTGAAGAAAATGTGTGACGTGTTCTATAAAGTGTGTAGACTCTGACTCTCAGACAGCAACCCAGTCAGCTGATCCCAGCAAAGATAGACCACAGCACGGTACGTCAGAACATGTAATACTCACCCGTTGCCGAAACCATCTTGCCGGATACTGCTTTGCCTCTGTAGACCTCTGGTAATCCAATTTCATGAACATCCGAAATAGACACCGGTGGTATTAACAGTTAATCATGGACCGGTTGCACTCTACACAATGTCCGTTCCTAACGTCCCTTAACAAACTGCACAAGTCTTTTGTAGTGTGTACGCAGTTAGTTAGTTAGTTAGTCGACAGATCATCCTCGTTGCACATCGAACCATTCAGTCCATAAGTGCTAATTACTAATGTTAATTGTTACTGTACTAACACTAGGTACTCTTAGCCGGTTCTCGGTTCGTTACTACTGTCTGATGCTGTGTGGTGCATCAGTATGCATCACTCTCTTTGATGAATCAATTTCCTTCTAGCGTAAGTTACGTTTCTGTATGCAACTTTATTGACTCTTGAACTGGTGTTCTTCAGAATGGGTTTTTTAATTCTTTCCCAAAACTTGTAGAGTTTCCTTGGATCTGGTAGGGAACCTAGGATAGAAACAACACATCTGGTGATAGTACTAGTTACTGATCCTTTCGGCTGAGTGTAAGCCTATCACCTTGCTTAATGATCTTTAGCTAACTAGACTTAGTCATAGAGCAGATTAGCTACCCACCTAGAGCCGAATCAGGCTATGACAAAGAAAAAATCAGCAAACAGAATGCGGAACCCCGCCCCCCAGGGACACCTACGGGAAGATCCCAATTATCCCTCATTACTCAATTCTCAACTAGTAAAGCTTATCAACACTTCACTAATCTATTCTTAACTAGCAGAGTTAATATCACTATTCTACTCTAACTAGTTTCCACTAACAGTGCTAATCATCACACTATAGTTTAACAAGGCCACAGTCTATATTAATTAGAACTAATATTATACTAGGTTATACCTTAAATGGCACTACTGCAGTCCTATCAATCATATCTACATCTGCCATTATAGGCACGTGTAAAATTAAGTCACTAATTAACACACGGTAGATATTATTTCCACTAAGCACTGCAGTGCCCTGGCACTCTGACTAGAGCATTTTTCAAGTCCCCCCTAGTTGATCCCAACTCGGGTTTATATGGCAAACTACCAAAGTTGGCCACGTGACGTTATCATTTATGCCCCCACACAGGTGGCACCGTGGCAGATCATCCCTTGTCAAGAATCCATTTTCCTGGCTTTAGTCCTGTCAAAGTTGTCAGTAATAGTTTAGATTCTCAAACAAGCCAGCGAGTTTCTGTCGAGTTACAACAAAGAGTTGCAAATAACCCCGTCAATCCTCTCGATGTGCCGGAAACCAAGAATTGACAGATGCACTGTTTTCTCCCTAGTCGGGCACTTCCGACCTGTTGATAAACTGTCAATCTTCTGTTCCGTGGTGACAATCCCAGCAGCCATTTCCGTCTGATGTCCGGCAGTATAGATGACAAACGGAACCATTCCATATCCTAAGCCGACAATAATATGTGATTCTAACTGTTAATGAACTGCCAACTCGATGTATCCATTCCTTCTCACTCACCACCAAATGTGTTTATGGGCTGACACGATGTAACCTGTGCAGCTGTGTTTACTCTGTTAGTACGACTGTTGTGGCCTAGAAAATATACGCCACGCAAACGTCGGTATTATTAGCTGGTTAACTCATGGCGCTCGTGACACTATGCCTTAGAAGAATATGGAATAGACCAAGTCACCAGACTTTGGAACACAATATATGATACTGGAGATATATATCTCCTGAATTATGTCATTCTATATTTATTGCAACTGGTATGTTTCGAACTGCGTCCGTAAACCCTGAGCCACAGAGCCGGTTTGCAGAAGGCAAGGGTGCAATTAATGTTGTGTATATGCTGAGAAATCTACTAAACGTAAAACTTGCCAAGACATAAACAGCAGTTGAAAAGTGCTGAAGTTGACTACAATGTCCTGTAAAGGATCCACCCATCCATCATGTGCTATGCCGGTAAGCGTGGGCGGTCATGTTTTACCAACTCACTCGATCACCAGAGTCGTGGATCAGCTCCGTGTTTCTGTCTCGACCATGCCACGCGGCCAAGCCACCCAGGTATTTGCTTCTAGGTCTTCCCCTTGGTCTCCTCCTTTCGATCTTGCCAGTTGTCACCAAGTTTTCCAATTCATTTCTTCTCATAACATGCCCAACAAATTGTGACTGTCTACGTAAAGGATACTGTAAAGGATATGCGAGAAAAATATGCTGAGAACATTAATTGAACGTTCTATAGAAGTTAACAAACACCTACATCTTTGCTTTATTGACTGCACAAAGGATTTTGATAAAGTAAGACAAGGCAACATTATAAAGATGCTTGCAGATATACAAATTGATGGGAAAGACCTTAGACTTGTCAAAACATTTAAGGGTCGTTCATTTGAAACCCGTTGCAATGGCTTTATTACAAAAGCATGAAAGAAACATTAACAGGTGTGGTAGAATTAAACAAATCATTCATCTTGAATGAAATATGCACCATGGGTTGGTCAGAAGAAGTCACCGTAGACATTCAGGCATGC
This sequence comes from Cepaea nemoralis, assembly GCA_014155875.1. Lineage (NCBI taxonomy): Eukaryota > Metazoa > Mollusca > Gastropoda > Stylommatophora > Helicidae > Cepaea > Cepaea nemoralis. The sequence continues at coordinate 128,994 of JACEFZ010021039.1, forward strand.
ATTCCATTGCTTAGGTAGGCGGCGAATGCCGTCCGCAAAAAAGGATTTGGTTGCTAGTTGAACCAAGTGTTTACCGCGTTCATTACGTTTGCATCTGTGTGAAATCGTTGTTCCTTGAGAGCTTTTTTTTAGAGATCCGAACAAATGAAAATCACATGGTGGCAAATCAAGAATATAGGCTGTATGTTGCAGAAATTCCCACTTCTTCCAAGCTAATGCTTCCTGCACAATCTTTGAGACATGCGGACGAGCATTATCGTGCAACAAAATCACACCGCGAGAGAGCATGCCGGGTCGTTTATTCTTGGTGGCTTTTTGCAGCTTGTCTAGTGTTTCCAAGTAGTGAGTAGAGTTGATGTTGACACCAGGTTCTTTAAAGTCGGCCAACAATAGCCCTTCATGGTAAAACAAATGCGCTCAGCATAACCTTACCAGCGAAAACCTGTAATTTGAATTTTTTGGCTTTTGGTGATCTAGCATGCTTCCATTGCATGCTCTCTCTTTCGCTGCTCGGCTCAAAATGGTGACATTATTATTCATCGCTTACCACTATGTGGAAGAGAAATGCCTCACCTTCACTCTGTAACACAGCAAGTGGTTCAAACACCATCCCATGCGTTCCTCTTTTTGGTGGTCGGTCAACATTTGTGGTACCCACTGGGAACATACCTTCCGATATTGCAGTTTCTTACGAACGACCTTTTAAATTGTACCAATTGACACATCAAATTCTTTCGATAGCGAACGTATGCTTCGACAACGGTTCATCTGTACTGCTGTATGAATCTTGGCGATGGTTTTTTATGTTGCAACAATGTGCGTTTGGCCGTCGAAGATGTGTCGTGAACTGACGTCTTTTTTGAAACATTCGTTCCCAGTCTGTCACTGATGTCTTCGACACACGTATCTTACCGTACACTGCCTGCATTCTTCCACTGGTTGACATCGTTTAAACGAAAGAAACGGAAACACCGCTCTGTGAGCTTCTTTGGACGGATTTTGGATCAACCCGGCCATTTTCTTAACGGTCAGAAACGGAACCTATGCATCATGGGACGATAAGCACGTGCTATTTTATTCATTGGTCAGTACTTATCACATGAGTATGGCATGGTCATGTTCAAAATATGCAATTACGCGCAGTGCGGCACGAACAGATTTCAAATGAACACTCCTAATATATTGGATAGATAATGAGTCGGTCACTATCAGCCTATTAAGAGAGATGTGAGACAACGATATGTAATGTCTCCAGATCTTTATTTTTTTAACCTGTACAGTGAGAATATTTTTTCGTTGCTTGTAGAAGATATGAAAGGAATCGTCATTGGGTGACGTAATATCAACAACATTAGATATGCGGATGAAAAAGTTTTGGTTGCGGTCGATTAACAGGATCGGCAGTATTTAGTAGATGCAGTTGTTGCACACAGTGAACAACTAGGGTTAGAATTAAATTGTAAGAAGACACAGTTTGTGGTTGTCACTTGAAGAAGGAGATACCAAAATGTAAAATACAGGACTAAATGGGGATATTCTTGAACAAGTGAATCGGTACAATTATCTCGGAACAGTCATATCATCTGATGGGAGACGTGTTGAAGAGAATAGAACAAGAATCGCCATGGCAAAGGTAGTCTTTTACAAGATGAAAAACATACTGACCAATAAAAATATGTCGATTGCAACGAGAAAAACAAGTGTTGAGGTGCTACATAGAATCTGTACTTTTGTATGGATGTGAAGCGTCGACAATGAATAGACAAGCTAAAAATCATCTAATGGCTGTAGAAATGTAGTTTATGAGGAAAATGCAAAGAATACCATCGACAGACAGAAAAACCAAGTCCCAAAGAAACAAATGAAAATCGTAAACTAATTAGCGAAATTAGACGTAGACAGTCATGAGAAGATATGAGAAGAAATAAATTGGGGAACTTGATGACAACTGGCAAGATCGAGGAGAAGAGAACAATGGGAAGACAGAGAAGTAAATACCTGGATGACGTGACTACGTGGTATGATCGAGACAAGAACCCTGAGTTGATCCACGACTCTGGTGATCGAGTGAGATGGCGGATAGCGACCGCCCGCGCTTTTCAACATAGCACATGATGAATGAATAACAGCAGATTGAAGATGTATGAAGTAGAATCTTTTTCTCTTCGGCATATCAATTACAGGACATTGCAGTCAACACCAGCATGTTTCAGATACTGTTGATGTCTTCGCAAGGTTACGTTCAGTAGTTTGCCATTGCTTTCCGAGCGACCGGCTCACAAGCAACGCGGCGCGATCCGCTGCCGAGTCTCGCGTAGTTGCTTTACTCACGTAAATAAACGGGATTACGGAGAAAGTCGTTAAACTCTAAGCCAGTGAGAAAGCATTAAGAAGAATAGCGCAAGCAAAATTACCTTTTCACAAGATGCATATTCTCTAATATTTATTTGAATAACGAAGACACAAACAATAGATTGCACGATTTATTGCCTGGCATATTTCGCTGCATCTCGTCAGGTACATACTGCAGAAATCACACAACTTACGTGAATTAATTAGATAAATCCTTCAAATTGAAATATACACATGTTCGCACAGTAATGTCGATTGTCTACCACGATAATTTTTAACTGACTAACATGTCTTTCTGCTTTCACAAGGACGGCCTACGAAGGTTGATTATTATAGCTTCAGCAAACTTTAACAATCGACTACTTTGTGTGTTGAACAACACACGGAAGGCACTGTCTCTTTCAACCACGTGACCGCTCTCGAGCACATGTCTCCCGACCGATGAAGCCGGACTGTTCCGGTGTGTCGGCCTGCCTAGGCTACCATCTTATGTGTGAAGTATCTTGTCCACCCAATTCGGAATGTGTTCCGAAATCCTGCAATGTTACTGTCACTCAGTTCTGCCTATGTAGATGGCCTCGCATCTACATGTAAATTGGTAAATACAATTTGATTTGGCTTACAAAGCTACAGGTTCTTTTACTGCTGGGACAGGGATCGGTGTGTTTCTGTACCTGATGACTAGTGTTGCAGCACAGAATGTTCGCTCGACTGCTGTGGTGAGCCGGTCCCTCAGACGTTGCATTACGTCATCTCCTCGGAAGGTTAGCTGGATGAGTACCTTGAGTTTAGGGACTGTAGTTACTTCTGATTTCGGTTTGGGCTGTTGGCAGTGGCGCTTTATAAATCCTGTGGAGTACCCATTCAGGTTTAAGGCATTCTTCAGAGTTTTAAATTCCTCTGTCAGTGTGTCCTGGGTGCATATCTTCCTAGCACGGTCAAACAGGGTCCGTACTAAGCCCCGTTTGTACTGGACAGGTGTGAAGCTCTGAAAATTTAAGTATTGGCCAGTCCATGTTTCTTTGCGGTACACCGATCTTTGAATTGTGCCGTTTGCTCTACGTCTCATTAGGATATCTAGAAACGGCAACGCTTCATTGTGTTCGTGTTCCATAGATAAAGAGATGTTTATATGTGTCTCATTCATTGTGGCCTGGAACGACGTTGCTTGTAGCTCGTCTGTGGTGATAATTAGTATATCGTCCACGTAACGACGGTAAAAGGCCAAGTTATTGATTTCTGAGGATCTCTTTTCTTCTAAGTGTGCTATGAAGATGTCCGCTATAATAGGTCCAGGTGGGCTCCCCATGGCCACTCCGTCAGTTTGGCGATATGACTTGTTTAGAAAGTTGAATTGTATGTTGGCAGTACATAATTTTAATAGCCTCTCTAGAATAGCTGATGGTATGCCTAGTTTTAGTTGTTTGTCTCTAATGCGTTCGCTTATTATATTCACAGTCTCATCTAATGGAACGAACGTTGGTGAATAAAGAGGCAATATCAATGCATGCCATGTGTTTGTTGTTTATGTCAATAGTATCCAATAATTACACCAGTTCGAATGTATCTCTGAGTGTTCTTGGATCGAAGGACTGTCGTACTGGCTTTCTAGCCATCTCGCCATTCGGTGTTGTGCAGAGTTAACCATGGAAAGGATCGGTCTTAGTGGGATGCCGGGCTTGTGAAGCTTGGGTAGACCGTACTTCTGATGTGTTTGTGAGCCACGCGGTGTGAGCGTTTTTGCAGTGGCCTCACTGATGAGTCCCGCATTCACAAGTGACTGGATTTCTTTCCTCATTTTTACATCCAGGTCCTCCGACTTGTTGACTATTTACTCTACTCTAAATTTAGATGCATCTGATAATATTTCATCCATTTTTCTCTGGTAGTCTGGTAGACTGTGTCTTCGTTATTCAAATTCATCACGGGAAAACATTGTTTTCAATTTCTGAAACGTCGCCTCCCATTACCAACTGTGAAGCGATTGGATGGAATACTCAAGCTGAAGTGTAAAATATCGGTACAGGAGTGTCGATTGAGATTTCTCGAGGAATGCCTAAAGACGGGAATATTCCCTCACCGGAATTTCAGATCTCTCAGGGCGGACAGAATATGTCCAACAAGAAAAAAACTGAGACGACTGACAAAAAACCAGATAGAAGAAACCCAGTCTAAGCTGGCCTACCTCAAGCGCACACAAAGTTCTGCCTCTGCGTCACCAAAGAATTGAGCTTGTACGGCTACTTGAAGTTCACCAAATTCTGTACAGAAACAGTGTACAAGGTGAAAATCGCAGAGAATGCTCGCCTCAACATCTCACTGAGCACTGAAAAGATAGCAACGTCAGTACTAGACAACCCAGAGAAGTATGTCAGGAACTTATCGTCGTTCCTACTCAACAACATTGAAACGGAGGCCCTTGCATACGGATTAAAATTCTGCATAAAGCCCAAACACATTAACCGTGTTGAGTCGCAAGCACAATTTGAAATGTTGTTTGATCAAGTCTCCAAGTTATCACACAAGTTCAACACACAAAGTAGTCGATTGTTAAAGTTCTCTGAAGCTATAATAATCAACATTCGTAAGCCGTCCTCGTGCATGCAGAAAGACATGTTAGTCAGTTTAAAATTACCGTGGTAGACAATCGACATTACTGTGCGAACATGTGTATATTTCAGTTTGAAAGATTTATCTAATTAATTCACGTAAGTTGTGTGATTTCTGCAGTATGTACCTGACGAGATGCAGCCAAAATATACCAGGCAATAAATCGTGCAATCTATTGTTTGTGTCTCCGTTATTCAAATTCATCACGGGAAAATAATATTTCTTTATCAATCCAGGCCAGATTAAGAGATTTTAAGCGGCATCAAGCCAATACGGATGTGCAGAAGCGAATCATGAACAATTAACAAACGTGTTGACACAAATGTGTAGACTATGCAGATAGGTGACCATTGATGAAGGTTAAAAAGTTAGTTGCATATCTTTTACAGGACGTTGCAGTCAACCCTATCATTTTTTTGGTGTTTGTTTAGATTTTTTGGTAAGTTTACGTTCAGCAGTTTGCCATTGCTGTCTGAACGACCGGCACTTATACTATTATATAAAAACCAAAGCAAGGCAGCCTGTTTCTACATCGCCCGCAGCTGTTTTTGGAATGCAGTATGCGGAAGTTCAAATCGCATTAAAAAATCCTTTCATAACAGGACCGCCGCAGCGATTGGGAAAAAAAAAAAAAAGCATAGACGAATAGAAAGAGCAACGAAGATATCAATGAAGAGGTCAACTCCCAAAAAGAACTGATTACTCGCGTCAGAAGAGGACTTCCATACTTTAGGCATATCAAAAGAAGAGAGAAGCTTTAGTACCTCGCAACAATGGGGAATCTGGAGAGGAGGAGAGGCAGGGGAAGCCCAAGAGAAAAGATGCTGGACAGTATGATGTCATGGCATGGAGGAACATCAGTATCAGACATAACTGACAATACTCTACAGAAGGGTGTAGTCAGACATAGTTACCAGCTCCACACAGCACGGACTATACGAAGAAGACGTCCCAGTTAAGAACCATAAAGTCAATCAGGTGCCGTCTCCGCAATGAAGGTTGGCTGCAATGGATCTCCAACACTGTCTGTCTCTTGCCTTGACTGTATATTCTGCCAGGCTGATGTTCGTCCATCTCTTGATGTTATCCTCCCACTTGTATCGTTGTCTACCTCTTGCTCGGTTCCCCCACCCCAACCTTGTCTTCCAGTATGGTTGTTATAAAAGTATGATGTCTTTTCCCGTGACAAAAATATTTCACTTGTCTGCTCTTTATTTCTTTCATCAACTCTCTCTTCATTCACAGTTTTTCTAGGACCTCTGCATTTGATTGTTTTTGCTTCCATGAAATACGACCTATTCGTCTGTATATTCACATCTCCAGGGCATCTATGCGAATTTCTAGTTGCTTGTTCAATGTCAAGGCTTCCGAGCCATACAGTAGCGTTGAATATACGAAACATTTGACAATTCTCATTTTTAATGCGTTGTTAATCTCTGTAGATGTTAATACTGATTTCATGCCGTTGAAAGTATTTTTGGCCATTCCTATTCTCTTTGTGATTTCCATTTCACTTCTGCCATCATCTGTTATTATATGTCCAAGATAAGAGAAACTTGTTACTTGTTCTAATATCTACCCGTTTACTGTGATGCTCATTGATGACCTTTCCTTTTCACTGCTAATTATCATAGTTTTTGATTTTTGGATGTTAATATCTAAGCCACATTCTGCATGCACTGTGCCTGATTACCTCTTCCACTAGGTCTTGCAACTCTTGCTCACTTTCTGCTAGTAACACGGTATGATCAGCATATCTAAGATTGTTGATGATTCTTCCAGTGACTCCAGGCATTTCAATTTGTTTATGTGGTTGTTTCGGGATTTGAAATTTAAATATTGAGCACAACCCACTACTGGCAACGCTGATCGCATTCTGGTATGAACCTAAGGCCTATCCACGTCAATATGGAAGCACTAGACTCGAGTTTCGCCCCCGTTTGAGCTCGTCAGTAGTGCATATCCCTGACCGGATCCGGAAACAGTCCCGGATCACGCGTGTGAAGCGGGTGTGTAACCACACGGCACACACTGGACACACCAAATTATCACAACAGAATACCACAACGCTACCCATCGTAGGCTATGCTCAAGATTGCCCAATCGCCGCGACCGACGTCCGTCAATCGATGGGACCCGAACGATCAGGACTTCTCACTGGCAAGGAACACCAGGCCTCCTAAATTTTAGAATTTTAACGATTTATTCGTTCGCGAACGGCCCATCCGATTGAGATGAAATTTTCTACACGTCTTCCTTTCATTCCAGCGCTGCCAACTGTCATATTTTTTTTCTTCTTTTTTATCCTCCCTCCTCCCCCTCCCTAAATACGTACGTAAGTATATGATGATGATGATGAAAATATCCCCGAACCACAACGCTAGGACAAGCGAAGAAAATGACGTGACTACACAGAATCGTCACACGGCAATCATCATCATCATCATCAAGTGTCGTGCCGGCTGGCGTAGGCGTTCATGGCTATCCATAGATCTCAGTCTTTGGTTTTCTGGATCAACTCTGCTGCTGATATTCCTCCATGCCACGGCAATATCAATAACAATTCATCTTTTTATGTGTAAGGAAGTTATCTACAGTCATGTAGAAGGGAAGAACAATCAATGGTAGGATCGAAATCAAAGAACCTAGACGAGTATGAATTCGGAATGGCGAACTCCCTCCTCCTCTCTTCTCCTCCTCCCTCCTCCTTCCTCTACCTCCTCCTTCCACCCTCCTCCTCCTCTCTCCTCCTCCTCCCTCCTCCTCCTCTTCCTCCTTCCTATACCTCCTCCCCTCCTCCTCCTCCTCCCTATTCCTACTCCTCCCTCTTCCTTCTCCTGCCTCCTCCTCCCTTCTCCTCGCTCCTCCTCCTCCAACCTCCTCCCTCTTCCTCCTCCATCATACTTCTTCCTCCCTTTTCCTCCCTCCTCCTCCTCCCTCTACTTCCTCCCTCTTCCTAATCCTCCCTCCTCAACATTCCTCTTCCTCCTCCTCCTCCTCCTCCCTCCTCCTTCTCTCTCTACCTCTTCCTCCCTCCCCCTTCTCCCTCCACCTCCTCTCTTCTCCTCCTCCCGCCTCCTTAATCCTACTCCTCCCTCCTCCCCCTCCTCCTCCTGCGTTCTCCTCCTCCCTCCTCCTCCCTCCTCCTCCCTCCTTCTCTCTCTCTTCCTCCTCCCTCTTCCTCCTCCCTCCTCCTCCCCTTCCTCCCTCTCCCTCCCTCTCCTTCCTCAATCATTCTTCTCCCTCCTCCTAATACCTCCTTCTCTCTCCTCCTCCCTCCTCCTCCTTCCTCCTCCTCCCTCTTCCTCCTCCTCCCTCCTCCTCCCTCCTCCTTGTCCTCTTTCCCCCTCCTCCTTATCCCTCCTCCTACCTCCTTCTCCCTCCTATTACTCCCTACTCCTCCTCCTCCCTCCTCCTCTCTCCGCCTATCTCTTCCTCCCTCCTCCTCCCTCTTCCTCCTCCTCCTACCTCCTCCCTCCTCCTCCCTCTATCTCCTCCCTCCTCCACATCCCTCCTCCTCCTCCCTCTTCCTTCGCCTCCCTCCTCATCCTCCCTCTACCTCCTCCCTCCTCCTCACACTTCCTCCTCCTTCCTACTCCTCCTCCTCTTCCTCCTCCCCTCCTTCTCCTCCTCCCTCCTCCTCCTCCCTCATCTTCCTTCATCCTCCTCCCTCCTCCCTCCTCCCTCCTCCTCCTTCCTCCTCCTCTCTCCTCCCTCCTCTTACCTCCTTCCTCCTCCTCTCTCCTCCTCCTAATCCCTCCTCCCCCCTCCTATGCCTCCCTACTTCTCCTCCTCCCTCCTCCTCCCTCATCTTCCCTCCTCCTCCTCTCTCCGCCTATCTCTTCCTCCCTCCTCCTCCTCCCTCCTCCACCCTCTTCCTCCTCCCTCCTCCTACTCCTCCTTTTTCTTCTTCTTTTGCTGCTGCCGACACTCCATTTACCCAAGTTAAGATGTAAAGATCTTTCAAGTGCTCTTTCTAATGCGTTTTGTAAGTTGGTCTTCGTTTATATAAGGTTGTTCTAACCGCAACCAATAAATGATTAGACAGACAGGCAGACAGACAGACAGACAGAGAGGGAGGGACAGACAGACAGACAGACAGACAGACAGACAGACAGACAGACAGTCAGACAGACAGACAGACAGACAGATAGTCGGGAACGGGAACGGGAGCTTATATGACTACTTATATGAATTAAATTAGATGCTCCACACCAGGAGCTAGGTGATGCCGGGCAGGGTCAGACAGACAGACAGACAGACAGATAGACAGACAGACAGACAGACAGACAGACAGACAGACAGACAGACAGACAGACAGACAGACAGACAGTCGTGAACGGGAACGGGAGCTTATATGACTACTTATATGAATTAAATGAGATGCTCCCCACCAGGGACTGGGCGAAGCCGGGCCGGGTCTGCTAGTGCCAAATAAATAAATGAATAACACTTAAAAGGTGAAACAATTAAACCACATCGTCACAAGTATTATTAGAATGCGGAACATTTGTTATCCCCACGGTAATTTCAAATTTAACATGCTCTCTTTCATTTTGCACAACAACCGGCTGAAGCCGCCTTTGCAGCGAAATATACCAGGCAATAAATCGTGCAACATATGGTTTGTGGCTTCTGAGTTTACACTCACTAAGAATTGTTTGGAATTGAGGGCAATGATGTTTTTGTTTGCCTTCTCTCACTTTGAACCGAAGCGTAGTCCATATACATGCTGCTATTTCAAGTCCACTGAACTGATTTTTACGGCAAACATAGCCTATGTAGGTAGATAGGTAGGTAAGTAGGTAGATTGGTAGGTAAGTAGGTATGTAGGTAGGTAGTCAGGCAGGCTGCCGGCCTGCCGACCGTCCGACCGAAAGTAAAATTTGCCCAGGAATCACGAACAGCGAAAATGCTGGTGTTGACTGCTACGTCCCGTGAAGGCCATGCAGCTTCATTTTTTCTTTTTAAAATAACATGTGTCCCACGCAATCAGGCTAACCATCTTCGACTTCGGAGGTATTCGTAATTCACGTTCCTAAGTCAACATTTTAGTCCATTGACCGGTTTATTGATTCAACCCACTACATCGCCATCAGCACATAGGAAGTTTAAGAGAACGCTATCTTATGCATTCAGCCATGTCTACCCCCCAGACAGTGACGTGAACAGCCACTTACCAAATGAAGCACAAGCTGAGAGATGTCAGAAATAGTGTTCTATGTCGTACAATGTCCAGCAGGCTGTATCGCTCGACTTTTGAGGTTTCTGCACTAGAATTTTGCTGTTGAAGAATATTATGGTTAGTTAATATTCAACAGTAACTCCACTGTCTGTCTGTCGGGCGGTCGGTCGATCGGTTGGTCTGTCCGTCTGTCTGTCTCTCTACCTTCCTGTCTGTCGATCGATCGGTCGGTCTACCTACCTACTTACCTACCTACCTACCTACATACCAACCTACCTGGTACCTACCTACCTAGGCTATGTGCCTGCCCGCCAGTTCGCCCGCCCCATACCCACCAGTCCATTATGTTGTTTGTATGTCTACCTGTCCGTCAGCCCTCTGTCTGTTCGACCACCCACCCACCTCCACTGGAAGTGTCTTTCAGACATCTCCTTATCATCTCCAAGACATACAATAAGCGGGCTGTTCAACGCGGGTGCTGCAACTTCACATCGGCGGAGATTCATATAAAGATAAAATCAGGTCCGAAATCAGAACAACATATATGTACTTCTGTAATTAAACTCAGGTTGGTAATGTTTCAGAAAACTGGCGACCAACCGATCGCTGAACTAGCTGGGTTGCTATATGCAGTAATGTGTGGATGCTAGCTTTCTAGTGACTGCAGCTTCCATCGACGTTGAACTGCATATTTCGTGGCGGAATTTTGTGTTGGCATTCTGGCAGCAGCGGCATTATGCATAGCGTGTCCGTACGAGCTGTTGATTTGTTGAGACTTCTGTCTGTTCCACTTTTCAAATGGGGGCAGTGAGAAGCATTTTGTGTGATATTCACTGGCACAGGAACGGAGCCCAATGCTCATATGGAAACAAGTGAGCTTTCGATGTCGATAAGTATATGTCATTCTACAACTAGCCACTGTTGGACATATTCAGTAGCCTTGATTGTCCTGCATGCTAGATGCGGCCAGTATCATCGGGGATTGGTAGAAAGACGACAGTGGAAGATAAGCTCTATAGACCTCTGAGTGAACTGAAAAAGACAGTTACACTCATACAAGAGACAATATTGCAGTTATAGATATATTTCAAGCGAACGAAAGAAAAAGAAATCGGGGATTGGTGAACCAGCTTCCCTTGAGCCTCCATGATGGTGTTTTTTTTCGTGGGACTCAGTTATTATTAGTCATGTGCACAATATTTCTTCTTCTTTTGTTCACTTGTATAGCGTGACTGCGTGGCATCCTGATGGTTGTGGTGCGCCTCCTGGCTGGTTGCCTCCGTCTTCAGCATCTTTATTTTGCTAGGGTAGACTATGGTCCTACTCGAGTTCAGATATGTACATACACAGGTGTCTGCTCATGTAAGTACGTGCATACATATCTAGACAAATCTGGTTTTGGCACGCAAGAAACTCGCCGTCGCCCCTTTTCTTGTTAGTTAAAACAGTTCCGCCAAGTGAAGGCTATGAGTTGAACTTATGCCGCCAGAAGTGATAAATGCACATGCCATGAGGGTATTTTGCAAGACTGGGAGCTCAACCTCAACTCTGCAATCCTGGCTATAATAGCAATGATTTAACAGGCGTTCTTGAGGTCTTCGCCGAAGCTACGGAGTTTGTGCTAAATGCGCTGCAATAGGCAGGCTGCTTGCGACAAGAACCTAGACATTTGAGATACAACTTGATGCGAGAAAGTCGACTCGTTTGCCTGTAATCCCCTTTATAAACAGCGTGGTTATGAGACTGAATTATTACCAGTGTCTTCAAAAGCCTACATAAACTTTGTATTAATACACGGTGTTGGTACATTGCTAACATGGTTGCAGGAGACAAGGTCTAGGTTCGTGGTTGTGACAGTCTGGTATTAGGCATATCGTAGATATTAGCGAGTGCACTGATGTAGTGGTTAGGACGTTGCGTTGACAATGGTATCAGCGTGTTCGGACAAGAGTTGACGCCTTCTTTTGTCGTTAGCTACGTGAGGCACAGACTGGCCACATATTTCACGTGTATAATGTCATGATCCTCTCACTTTACTTACTCAAGGTCCTAACACTTAACTTACCCATGTTACCCAAGGTCCTAACACTTAACTTATCCAAGGTCCTAACACTTAACTTACTCACGAACCTAACACTGAACGAACCCATGGTCCTAGCATTTAACTGACCCATGGTCATATCACCTAACGAACACATGGTTCAATGATTTAACTAACCCATGATCCTAACACTTAACGAACCCATGGCCCTATCACCTAACGAACCCATGGTCCTATCACTTAACGAACCCATAATCCTAACACTTAACTTACCCATGGTCCTAACACTTAACTGACCCATGGTCCTAACACTTAACTTACCCATGGTCCTATCACTTAACGAACCTATGGTCCAAACACTTAACTTACACATGGCCCTAAACTTAATGAACCCATGGTCCTATCACTTAACTTACCCACTAAACTATCTTAGATATTAGCAACTAAGGATTTTAACGGAACAAAGAAGTCCCGTGGCTAAGTGAATATCGTCACATGCATTGCGCCCTGAACGTTCTGTGTTCGATTCCAGGCTACAACATTCTGTTTATGAGTGCAGTATTCTCGGAGCCTTCTGGTGTTCGTCGCTGGAGCTGCGGAGGTCGTGCTCTGTGCGACGCTTTCGGCAGGTCGTTAAGCGGAAAAAGACCGAGCCTTACAGATACATCTCGGTGGAATGAAGTCGAACATCTTGCCCTTTGAAACACCTTTGAAACCCCGTGTAAATGAACGAATGTCCTGTGCAAGAGATCAAATATGAAAGAACAAGAACATATGTATTTTAGAAATGTCACTCAGATGGCGCATTTGAAATCAAAATTAGGACATTCAGATGTCGATTACTTACTAGTTCTTTGGCTTCATGCGGTTCTATTACTTGCCGTTCAAACACGGCTAAACCTTCTGGAAATCTATCTGGTTTGTCTGACACGCCTTTTTGATGATCGCTAGAGTCTGGGTGTACTTTTTGTTTGCGCTTAACCAGCGAGGTGATTCGTACAGGAAGCTGAAATGTACAAATAGTTGCTTGTAATGTCCTTAACGAGCGGCGTATGTCACAAGTCCCGTCCAACCTGAGAAAGAGACCCTGATCCTTATCCGGGGATCATGGTGACAGGAATTCGACATACTGTTTTGATTTCCTGTGTATCGTTAGGTATAACTGGCCCAGGAATAGTCTATTTCTCTCCCCCCTTTTCACACACACACACACACACACACACACACACACACACACACACACACACACACACACACACACACACACACACACACACACTTGAGCGACCAGTGGCAAGCGAGATGCCCAATGCATGGAAGTGAGGAACTAAAGCAGCCATGAGCAGGACGTGGCAACTCCTCGGGTGAGTCCAGTCTCGGAGCAATATGTGCCGGCTCTGCAATTATGGAAGCCCCCTTGGATAGCGAGGGACTGCCCATTGTCTGCCCCTGCCTTCCCTTGAGGGCCGACCGCGATGTCGTTGGTCGTTCTATCTTGACCAGCTGAGATGTGGGCGACATCACAACAGTTTAACGTGCCTCGAAACCAGAGGAAGGTTAACCTCATTAAAAAATGCCCGCCGGAAGTCGGAAGTGTCGTCCTACGGGTGGCAAACTAAAAATTGACACTACGCAATTACGTCCGAGTGAAATGTCTCGTCCGAATGTCTCTCGTGCTAGGAACAGCTCTGACTACCTAGTTTCCGAATGCCGCTCTTGCTCGGAACAGCTCTGACTAGGTAGTTTTCCGAATGTTCGCCGTGCCTGGAACAGCTCTGACGGATACAGGGACAAGCACATGTCCGAAAACTCGCTTAGTGGAAACCATCTGCAGAGCTGACTGGTTTGTGCAGGAACGGCCCAGGGCGAGCGAAATGCCCAATATTTTGAAGTGAGGAATCAAAACAGCCATGAGCAGGACGTGACGATTCCCTCGGTAAACCCAGCACCAGAGCGTTATGTGCCGGCTCTGCAATTATGGAAGCCACCCAGGATGGCGGAAAATGCTATGGACTGTCCCTGCCTTCACTTGAGGGATGACCGTGTTGTCTTCGACTGTTCCAACTTGACCAGCTGGTATGTAGACGGTACCACAAAAGTGAGAGTCTCCCAGGAATGCTAACCTGGTCAAAAATGCATGCTGAAAGTCGGATGTGTTGGCCTGAGGGTTTCGACCCAAGGGTGCCTAACCAGACACACCACAATCACATCTGAAAAAATCACTCCGGATGAACGCAAAGAAGAAGAAGAAGAAATACGAGCTCTGGTCTTTGAACTTTTCCGGTCGACAATCTTCCGTTACCCACGAGACTTCGCTCTTGTCTTCAATCGTTCCGATCGTTCAATCAGGGCTCTCACAACAAACAAAATGCCGCGGCATAGACCGCCGATCGTTGTTCTTGTAACATTTCCGATCGTTGACCTCTAATTTCGTTACAGTCGGACAGAGTTCTACTAGTTAAATTAAGTGACAGACCTTTTAGCATAAATATTATTCAAGTATATGCCCCAACGGGAGAATCCAGAGAAGATAGTGTAGAGGGATTTGATAATGACATAGAGTCTGCCTTAAAGAAATGTAAAACTTCAGACATAAATATCATAATAGGGGACTTCAATGCTAAAGAAGGAAATCAAGGTGATAGATACACAGTGGTAAACTATGGGTTAGGAGAGAGAAAGGAAAGAAGATACAGACTCGTAGAGTGGGCAAAAGAACAGGAAATGATTGTAGGAAACACATATTTTAAGCAACATACTAGAAGATTATGGGCATGGAGGAGTCCTGACAACAGGATTAGAAACCAGATTGACTACTTCTGATTAGTAGAAGATTTAGAAACGCGCTAACAATAGCAAAACCAGTTCCCAGTGCTGATTGTTATAGTGACCGCAGATTACTCACAGCGACATTGAGGATAAAGTTGAAGAAAGTCAAGTATATATAACAGGAACCACTAAATATGATTTGTGTAAATTGAGTAATGATAAGGAAATACAAAACAAATTAAACATAGAAATACAGAAAAGATTTAGTATAGTGCCTGATCTAGAGATCCTATTCCAGGATGTGGATGATCAATGGGAAACGTTAAAGAATTAAATCAGTTTGGCTGCACAAACAACTATTCCAAAATTAAAGAAGGTGGTTCGTAAGAAATGGATGACTGAAGAAATTTTAAAACTAATGGAAACAAGAAGACTCAACAAAAATAATTCTGCCAAATGTGAAGAAATTCACAGTCAAGTCGGAATATTATGTAAGAAGGCAAAAGAAGCATGGCTTGAGAAAAAGTGCTTAGAAATTGAAACCCAACACAACAGTCAAAATACCAAATTAGTGCACACAAGAATTCAAGAAATTACTAATAAAAGAACAAGTACATCAACAGGCTGTCTAAAAACTAAAGATGGCAAAATCATAATAGAAAAAGATCAGATTCTACATGTATAGACAGATTATGTGAAACACCTTTATGATGATAACAAGAGGAACAGTGTGATATTAGATTTAATAATGAAGGACCGCCAATTTTGGAGATGGAGGTTCGAATATTTTTAAGCATATGAAAGGTGGCAAAGCCCCCGGTGCAGATAACATCACAACAGAAATTATTAAAGCTTTAGAATAATTTGAACTAGTGCAAGTCACCAGACTGCTGAACAAATTATATGATACTGGAGATATCCCTTCTGAATTATGTAATCCTGTGTGTATTGCAATCCCAATGAAATCAGGAACCTTGGAATGTAATCAAAATAGAACAATTAGTATATTCAGTCACATCACAAAGACTTTGCTACGAATTATCATGCAAAGAGTGAGGAAGAAAATACAACCTGAAATAGGGGAAGAACGATGTGGGTTTGTAGAAGGAAAGGGTACAGTAAATGATGTGTATATGCTGCGAACAGTTATTGAACGTGCTATAGAAGTAAACAAGGATATACATCTTTGCTTTATTGACTATACAAAGACTTTTGATAGAGTTATACATGTCAAAATGGTGGATATGCTTGCAGATCTACAAATTGATGGGAAAGACATTAGACTTATAAAAACATATGTTGGAAACAACAAGCTGCAATAATTATTGATAATGAAGTGGGACAATATCAGCCTATTAAGAGAGGTGTTAGGCAGGAATGTGTAATGTCTCCAGATCTGTTTTGCCTATACAGTGAAAATATTTTCAGAAATGTAGAGGATATAAATGGAATCATCATTGGAGGACGAAACATCAATAACATTAGATATGCAGATGATACAGTATTGATTGCAGACAGTGCGCAGGATCTGTAACAATTAGTCGATGCGGTTGTTGTACACAGTGAGCAACTGGGGTTAGAATTAAATTGTAAAAAGACACAGGTTATGGTCGTCACTAGGAAGAACGAAGTGCCACAATGTAATATACAAGTAAATGGAAATATTCTTCAACAAGTGAATCGGTACAATTATCTCGGAACAGTCATACAATCTGATGGGATATGCCTTGAAGAGATTAGAACAAGAATCGCTATGGCGAAAGTAGCCTTTAGCAAGATGAAAAAAATGTTGACCAATAAAAAGATGTCAATTAAAACTAGAAAAAGAGTGTTGAGGGGATACATAGAGTCTGTTCTTTTGTATGGATGTAAAACTTGGACAATGATCAGTCAAGCTGTAAAACACCTGATGGCTGCAGAAATGTGGTTTCTGAGGAAAATGCAAAGAATACCATGAGAAGACAGAAAAACCAATGATAAAGTACTACAGGAGACAAATGAAAATCGTTGATTGATTAGAGAAATTAGATGCAGACAATCAACATTTGTTGGACATGTTATGAGAAGAAATGGATTGGAGAATTTAGGGAACAGACCAAGAGGAAGACCGAGAGGAAAATACCTGGATGGCTTGGCCACATGGCATGGACGAGACAGGTACACTGAGCTGATCCACTACTCTGGTGATCAAGAGAAATGGCGAGCTATGACCGCCCATGCTTTCCCGCATGGCACATGATTGATTGAGATCGGTAAGAGATCTCAGGGTCGGCCTCTACTACGATACAAAGATGTGTGTAAACGGGACATGATTGATACAGGCATTGATAAAGCACATTGGGAGCAAGTCGCCGCTGAACGTGTTGCATGGAGAGCAAACATCAGAAATGGAATAAAGACAAAGGAGAAAATTATTGCAGATAAATCACACACCAAGCGTTTGAGACGTAAATGATGCATTATGGTAGAAATGACCACGTGTTCACATGCACCAACTGTGAACGAACATTTACAGCGCGAATAGGCCTCATCAGTCACATTCGCTACCGTCATGGGTAAAAGTTATGCCATTTTGAAGCACAAACTATCGTTTGTCAAGACGGCACTGTGCCACCAATGAAAGTAGTAGTAGCAGCAGCAGCAACAACAACAGCAGCAGCAGGAGCAGCAGCAGCAGCAGAAGAAGAAGAAGAAGAAGAAGAAGAAGAAGAAGAAGAAGAAGAAGAAGAAGAAGAAGAAGAAGAAGAAGAAGAAGAAGAAGAAGAAGAAGAAGAAGAAGAAGAAGAAGAAGAAGAAGAAGAAGAAGAAGAAGAAGAAGAAGAAGAAAAAGAAGAAGAAGAAGAAGAAGAAGAAAATATGTCACAATAACCTGGCACAACCTGGACTTGTGGCCGATAACCTGACTAAACGTGGACTTGTGGCCAATAACATGACTAAACTTGGACGTGATGCCAATAACATGACTAAACTTGGACGTGTGGCCAATAACATGACTAAACTTGGACGTGTGGCCAATAACATGGCTAAACTTGGACGTGTGGCGGATAACATGTTTAATCTTGGACTTGTGGCGAGTAACATGTCTAAATTTTGACTTGTGGCGAATAACATGACTACACATGGTCTTGTCGCCAACAATATGACTAAACTTGGACTCGCTGCTAGTAACACCACTGGGTGTGTATATGTAGCTAAAAACATGACTAAACTTAATTTAAGTTTGTAGCTATTAAGTTAAATGACTAAAGTAGAATTAATTGGCATTTGCATGACTCGACTTGGATTTGTTGCAATTTACACGACTAAACTTGGATTTGTGGCCAATGACGTGCCTGGACTTGAACTAATGGTCAACAACATGATTACACTTGGACTTGTTGCCAGTTACCTGACTGAACTGGAACTAATGGCCACTAACATGACTAAACTTGGACTTGTAGCCAGTAATCAGATTCCACTAGGGTCGCTGTCAACGTTTCAACTATTGACAGGAATGAATCGGTGTTGCCAACCTGTAGTTCTACCTTCTCTTAAGACATAGATTCATTGCATATTTTGTATCAGAAATATGCTCAGAAGATTACCGAGACCATTTGAATTCAAAAGTCTTGATGTATTTCATAAGTAAAATATGATGATAATATTTACATACGTGGTAGTATACAATAATACAATATTATCACTTCTCATCAATAATTATTATTTTCCCCCCATACATCTAATATACTGCAATATCAAAGCCTGGTTTTACCATACACAATAAGCTACCTAAAAAGTTCATATTTGAAATATTTTATGAAACAGATACATTATTGCTGATAACTACTGCAGCGGAATAAAGGCAAGCTTGTGTAACATACCTTCACAGTAGACTGTATTTTCAGTGTTGCATGTGCACGTATCTAAGCAATCTGTGCCGTGCATATATGAAGGGTACGCTGTGTGAAGTAATAAAACATAAGAATATGAACTATATATTGGCTCTAGTTATTGTGTATGACAATGTAAATAGCACAACTCAGTCTCACAAACTGTTACTTCTCATGTGGTTTGAAGAGTTATTAAAGACGTCAAGACGTCGACGAGGTTAAAAGGATAAGAGCGACCGCAGCTCAATCCGTAAACCGACATTAAACTGGACTTTAACGTTTACTGCCCGTTCAGAAAGCATTGTTAAACTTCTGTCGCATAGAAAATGATCCTGGAATTGAGAGTAACATCCTGCAAAGGACATGCAACCATTGTTTTTTACAATACCCAGACAACGTCAATAAAATGTAGGACGACCAGCCGCTCACAAACATAACACCAACTCTCTCTCCCCCCCCCCCCCTCCCCCCCCCCCCAAAAAAAAATACCCATTCAATCACCTCGCTCCCAACATCAGACATCTATTGCCTATGTATGCATCCACTACTACGTACCAACAGTTTCAAGTTAGCTATGATATATGACGACACAGGTCTAGTACTCGGTGTGTTCATTAGTTTGAAAACAAAAACATAATGTGAAGCATGTTAGACAAACCTCAAGGCACACTGGGCATATTTTAATAGACCCATGTTTCATTAATCAATCGACACTCGATAGGTGATGATGTCAGTGTCCCGAAGGCCGCCTTTTCCCTCAAGATATTTTCTGGTACCTATGTTAGGCTTTTCTGATATCTTTATATTGGTCAGTGTCACATAATACTGAAGAATGCCGATCCAGATTGATGAAAGGCCTGAAACCGCCGTCGCTAGGCGCCACAACTATTTGATGTGGGGAAATATGTTCCAAATTTAAACACGACCGGGATTCCCTGAGAAGTCCCCGAATCAAAGAAAGTCGTCGGCACATTGATTTGCAGGGATCTCAAGATTAGAGGGAAAGTGCCGTCTTGATTTGAAGTCCGATTACGTGAATGACGTCACTCGGACATTTTTTCGGCTGTTGGAAGAAACGAAACATGAGATCAGTCTGTTGGATGAACCACAGATAACGGGAGTGTTTGTGTGGTCCAATTCGAATGGAGAAGGGATTCACAGTGTCCCATGTTGTTTGGAAACAAGGGACATTGTTTTTTCATGTTGTGAATTGTGAATTCCAACTCGGAACACTAGCATAAGGTATTTTATTTATAAATAGAGTTAGGACTTGAACTTAGTGATAGTGTGTTGTGTGAACGTAGTCTAGGAGCGTCGGCCGCAGCTGGCTGATGTCTAGCTTAAACGAGGTAGAGTGATATATCATTTCATTCGGCAGGGTAAGACCAATGTAATGGGATGATATTCAGAGAGATTAGGGATGACTGGGGGATAAAGGAAATGTTAATGGTAGGATATTCCGGTAGTCAGGTCTACTGGGGCTATTGTGTTTTTCCTTTTGGTCTGTCCTTTTCCTTACCACCCAAATGTGAGGAACTACTCTGCTTTATGCTAGAGTATAGTTCTAGGTTAACCAGGATAAATATCTGAGTGTGGCCTTTATCATACAATCACATATAGTGGATTAGAATAGGGTTTTTCTCTTAGAGAATGTTCGTTTTTTCGACAGGTTCCACAGTGTAGAAGAAGGAAAATATTACTCAGAGGTGTGGACAATGACACTCACACTGAGTGCACTTCCATTGTAGAGAAGAGCTGATGGACAACACAGAGGTGTG
The DNA here is from genome assembly GCA_014155875.1 of Cepaea nemoralis. NCBI lineage: Eukaryota > Metazoa > Mollusca > Gastropoda > Stylommatophora > Helicidae > Cepaea > Cepaea nemoralis. Next base: position 149,598 of record JACEFZ010021039.1, read on the forward strand.
AACAATGGCTATCACACTGAGTGCAGTTATACTAAATGGCCTCGGAAATGGGACATCGTTCCAAAAATTATAGAGTCATAGAAAGCAGGAGTGTTATCCTGAAAAGGGCCAGTGTAGTAGTGATTGAGTGCCCAAGGCTTTTTTTTTAATGAAACTATTAACACCTCCAAGGACAATGACAATATTAGGTAGAGAGGTAGAATAACGGTGATTTAAAGCAACTGACTATGTCGAGTGACCATAACTATAGGATGTAGAGAGGTTGCAAAGCAAAGACACTCATTCAGTAACATTTTTCAATCGGACAGAAAGTTTTCGTTAAACTCGTGTGCGATATAAGGAGATCTTCGCAGGCATCAGGATTTTAATGAACATATTAAGTACATAGTGTGTTCCTGATTCATGGTCATTATTAGGCTATATTAACTCTTGGAGACCAGTCACACAGTCTATATACGGATACCTCCTAGAAGTCAACCTCTGTCGGGAGAGACACTTCATTCTGTGAGACCTGTTTGGAACATACGTGTGATGTGGTATGGCCGACCTTGATGATGAACGATCCTGGACTCACTGATCTCCTCTCGCATACACCATAGAAGAAATTTTGAAAAAGGGGTAGGGACTGTGTTTATAACTTTGTCCATCACCATAAGATCTTGTAATTTCTGAAAGTCTTCCCCTACTTTAGCGGCATTAATCCATTTTTTGAATGTGCTTTGTACGTTTGAAATGTAGTCCAAAAAGGTTTCAGTTGGCTTTGGTTTTATTTGGGCAAACTGAATTTGATAGCCAGTGGCATCTAGAAGGAAATGTTGCATAATCCTTTCGTGGATGTATTGATAATTGTTTCTTAAATCTATGGGTATGGATTATATTACCTTTAATGGCTCCCCACTAAGATTCCTCATATAAATCATTGCCCAATCCTCTAATGGTATTTTATGGGTCTTAAGTTGGAATTCCATTTTGTCAGTGTATGCTGAGATTGAATCTCCTGCGCTATATGGTTTGATGAGGACTTTGTATTTACTGAATTTGTTTTGTTCTTCCTGGCTCTTTTGTTTATTTGCAGCTATTTGGGTGTTTGAATCTATCTCCATTTCTTTCATCTTTAACTTCGTTTCTGCCTCTACTTGTATTTGTCTCTGTTTGGCTGTATGTTCTAAATCTAGCTGTTTTTGTTTGGTGGCATTATCTAATTCTAGTCGTTTTTGTTTGTTGTCATTATCTAATTCTAGTTGTTTTTGTTTGGTGGCCTCTTCTACTTCTTTCATTTCTTTCTGATGTTGTCTTTCTAATGCTCTTTCATCTCTTTCTAAAGCAGCTTTTCTATCTGATTCTTCCCTGTGTCTAGCAGTTTCCTCTTTGTATCTTCTATCTGATTCTTCCCTGTGTCTAGCAGTTTCCTCTTTGTATCTTTGTTCTGCCCATTTCTCTAATTTGTCCCCAGTATATCCTAGTTCTTTACGCGCCTGGATGCAATCATTTAATGATGCCATTTTATGGCTTTATGTTATTTAGTAATCATGTCACTACAATTTTATAAACGATCTCTCGTTATGTGTTACTTATTTCTATCTTCCCTGAAAAATAAAGATGCAAGGTTTAAATGGCGGATATCAAAATAGTTCGAAAATGTTCTTATCTGATTTCTTGGAAAAAACGGCCCTTGGGATGTTCCACCGTTGTCTTCCACACACAATATTGATCGACTTGTACACGACACTGATGCTTCTGTTTAATGGAGCATCAATAGTTTAGAGACATGCAAAGGATTTAAACACATGTTTATGTTTGATGCGGGTGATCAATTACAAATGTGATTTTAGATGATGATGATTGTGGTGAAAGCCTGCTGGCTGCACCCTCTCCTCTTGCTTATTATTCAGTGTATGATAAAGAATAATTACAAATTTTATATAAATTGTTACGGTCACATTATAATTACGGTTTATAGAGTAATTTAGTTTGGCCGACTTATCCTGGCCAACTTAAAACCAACCGACAACTGGGCCCGGAAACGACCACTTGCGTATCCTAGTTCCATATCCGGTCTCACTCTTCTGCTAGCCATTGCAGACAGCGGTCGGGGCCCATTTGTGGTGTTCAAAAAGCAACGTTTTTTAAAATAGTAAATTACTTAAACAAGTAATAAGAAAGAGAAAATTTTATATTGAACAAGGGCCCCGATCGGTAGTGAGAATCTGATTCTGGAACTAGGTAAGATCAAACGATTATTATTCCTATATATAATTTTTATGTTCATAACAGTTTTGCAATGAATGTGAGTTTACGACATGATGGTCAGCCAAATCCACAAACGGCATGGTTGCCCATAGAATATATATTACTTAATAGAATATTCAATTTACAACTGAGTTCAGTTGTACAAACTCGTTCTTAATAGAACGAAACACGTCACGTTCTACAATATTCGTATAAATCCGGCGTCAAAGTCTTGGATAAATTCGGAGAATATGATCGCTGGCAGACAAAGCAGACACTACAACGTGGTACAAAACCACGCTAGTTTTAAAGTATACTTGGGTTGAGATACTTTGTTAATAGATTACAATAAGGTTATTATTACTGTACTGCTAAGACTAGAAGATATAGTACTGAATGGAATGGTTTAAATCTAATAGTAGGTATTTCATCAAAATGGCGTCGCTCTATCTAGAACCAGCCCCACGCCATGGCATGACCTAGTTATCATGCCCACGCCGCTTGGGAGCCCATACTGTTCTTTTCTAGATCAGCTCAGTTCTTAAGTATGGATAGGATCTCTTCTCTAGTTAATACATTCTCAAGAGGAAGACTCTTCTTTATACATATAGGGATACGTGGATGACTATCACCAACCTAGGCAGTATTCATTGGAGACTATTCTCAGGCCTCTCGGAATGCATATCAGGGGAGAGCATATTCAGACACCTTAGTATCAGGAACAATTTCCTTACTTTACAATACACCCTTGTGTCTCTTGCACACTTAGGAGCATCAGTTGTGATTGTTAGGTTTGTGATCCAAGTCCTTTCCTATCACATCAACAGTACAGTCACATTTAAGGATTTGTTTGATAGCTAGATCCAGAATGAAGATGTGGAGTAGTCACGGCTATTTACGGAATCAGTATTTGTCTTGAATATTTCTTTTCGCTGAAGGGAATTGGATCCATTCACTCATAGATATAATTCAGGATCAGACCGTACTCTCCTCATGAATAGAGATAGGCACTGTCACATACGAGTGTAAATCAATCCTTTCCTTTCTACCTTGTCAATATGTCCAGTCAGAACAACAGTAGGACTATGTCCTAATAATTAGAGCTGCTTTTGCCATATGAGAAGACTATAGCTATAGCACAATGGTTGAATAAAGATGGACGAGTGATTCCAGACCATAGCTTACCAGATGTCCTGTTTGTCTTTATTTGCAGAGTTGTTGTGGTGCCCCCTCAAGCGGCACCCTCATCATCAATCAGCATCAGCGAGTTCACCCATAACTATTTGTTGCCTGAGTCAAAGTAGTGCAGTTCACTTTGCCATCATCATCACGTGAGAGCTGGTGGACCAGAGAGGAAAGCTGCAGACAACCATCGTGGGAGCTATGGATATGAGCTGAGTGGAAAACCATCAATCTGCCTTCAACCTACCACCGAATGCTTTGCTGTGCTTCTGTGATTTACAAGCACATGAAACAGTTTTGTTGCTGTAGTAGCCAGAAATTAACATTAATCCATTTTTCTTTTATCTCCTAAGTGGAGACATTTGTTTTCTCTTTTCTTTATAATTAAACTGTGCGGTCTGATTTGTAGACCATCACACAAAACTTTACCTACTGCCTTTTTCACCTCATAATAATTAATAGTAGTGTAGTGTGTAAGGATAGAAGTTGAGTGAACTAGTTGTGTCTCTACTGTATGTTATACTTGAGGGCACTGGGGGATTTTCTTCATCACATGGTAGCGTGTCACTGCTAACTAAGTCAGCTATCATCTATTGGGGTATAGTGTCCAACTTTACTTGCATTTCCCTGTGCCACTGATAGGAAGGTAGACTCATCTGGGACCAGGATTCATACTATCTAGACCCAATACGAGCCTTTTTGTCTTCTTCTCCTACAGTGGACTGACCTAACCAAGGATCAGCTTTTCTATCTACATCCTAACCCGTAGGGTTTTCTTATACGGCTGTAGATCACGCGACAGATTGGTGTCTCGTCTCTGGGATTTCATTTTAACCCAATCCTTCAGATTGAGCTGCTCGTCTGCGAGATAATTTTTTTTCAATAAGTTCACTGTCAAATTGCTTAAGTGCCTGTAACACTATAACTATAGGTCTACTAGATGATTGTGTAGGTTGGTAGGATTTCCTTTCCACGTAATTCACACACTAAGACTAGACGGTTCTAGTATTAGTTGCTTGCGAGTAAATATTTCAATTTTTATACGCGAATAAGAAAATATACAGCAAAAGCAAAGTGGGTTGGTGACAGATTGGTAAGTGTGTTTGTTTGTCCTAATTAATTGCTATACATACTATATTAGGGCAGTTGATTGATAGATAGGGGATGAGCATTGCTTAAAAGTTTATCAGGTATCTTATCAAGGTGCTCAATTATCATGTCATTCGACAAGCAACGCACTACCCAGGAGTTGACTGAGAAAGGGACATTGATGGGATATGAGGGTGATGAGTTGAGGAAGTATATCAGAGAGGCTGAAAGAGAATGGAGGCAAGAACAAAGGGAAGTAAGAATCCGGATGGCGGAAATAGAATCCGAAAAACAGATGAAACAGGCTGAACTGGAGAATGACAAGGAGTTAAAACTAGCCGAACAGACAAGACAGCATGAGATAGAATTAAGTAGACTGGAATTACAACACCCAGATGCTTCAAGATTCAGGTTCTCAATCTGTTCCTCGCCATCTTCACCTGATCTCACAAGCGCACGACCACCTCCCCTTTGTCCATAGGTAATCTACCACCAAGAGGTGCATTCTCTTCCAGCCTATCAGTCTGTTCATTCATACTCTCCCGCATGGCCAGGGCAAATTATCCATACAATGGGTGGCGTTCTAAGTGTTTGATTTAAGGCCAGCTGGGTGTCTTTTTGTTTTTTCTATGCTACAGGAAACCACTTTTGTAGCAATCACTAAACTCAAACGTAGAGGTGTCGGTAGTGTAAAGGTTAGCATGATTGCCTCCCAAGCAGTCGACGCAAGGTTGTTTTTTTCAAAATTGTTTTGCGCGTTTTATTTTTCATATCGTCGTAATTTAGAAGGCAATGGTCTGTTTTGGATAGTCTGGCAAATTTCGTATTTGCTTTGATCGTGTGAAAAAGAATTGCATATTTCAGGAGGTATCCAGTATCAAAAACTTTCTCTAGAGCCAGATTAAAGAATAGCGGCTATAGTGCATCACCCTGTTTCAAGCCAGATGTTATTTGGAAAGGGTCTGATTTCCTGCCTGTATATGTTAATATATTATAAGTATCTTCCATGCATAGTCTGGTCACTTCCTTGGTATTCCAAATTCCTGCATACATTCCATACCTATCATTCAAGTTTCTTTAGTGAACATTTCAATTATTGAATATGAAAATTATGTGTATGTTGTGGGGGGGGGGGGGGGGGGGGTGTCAGAATTTTAGAAAGGCTTAGACGCAGAGGTGTTTCCAAGGCACCAGGGCCGGGTTATATACTGGCCAAGACCTATTGAAGCGTCCTCGTCGAGCGTCCTGGGCAACAGGTCCCTTCGGGGTCCTGGCTGAAGTCAATAGGATCGCCGATTCCTCCGAAGTCGGAGAGTGTCTGCCTGTACGGCGTGGAACCACCAGTCTGCGCACCAATAAGCCAGACATGGGACAACGGATACTCACGCAAACCTCAGGTCCTGTATGACATCACACTGATGTTGGACAACGGGATGCCTTCATCCGACATACAGGGCTTTGCGTTGGAGCTCAAGCCAACGAACACAAGCAAGCAAGCAAGCACAAAAAAGGTTGGGAAACACTACTCTAGATAGAGCATTCTTATGAGTTGTATTACATGTGGTGGAAAGCCCATATTCCTCAAGATTTCCCAAAGTTTCTGACATTGTACACAGTCAATTACTTTTGAATAATCCACTAAACATGAGAATAGGTTTACATTAAATTCTCTGCACTTCTCTATTATTAAACGCATATTGAGAATGTGTTCTGTTTAGCGATGTCTATTCACTCGCTGAATAACTTGTCGTGGACCAGTTCAGCTGATGGGGACATTTTTCACAGAAAGCGGACAGGTTTTAGCGGAAGTATCACGTGGTGTCGACCGGCGCGCAAATAGAGTACACGAAAACGCAGTCATCTGTTTAAATAGTGACATCAGCTACAGATGCTCTCAGCTCTCAAGAATACCTCGAAAAACATGAAAATAAGTTTTGTATCTGTGTCAGTAATGTCAACAGATAATCTCGGAGCAGATACTGTGTATATGATGTGATGTAACAAGCATTCATATTTGGTATGACACGAGAGCATCTGCTAAACTGATTATGGCTAGAAATTAATCAGCACGATGCACACGCATGATATCTTAATGCTTCTATTCAAAACATTATTTTAAAGCATACAATGAAACAAAAAGTTATTTGAAGACCTTGCAGAGAAACAATGAATACAAATACATGTATTTACCAGTCTGGGATCTCAAACCAGGTAAACAGAATAGGAAGCACACTGAGAAAATGGATGAAAGCAATATAAACATACAATAATTATGAAGAATTGCATTAATAAGTAATATAAAACACAACACACTTGTCCGAAGTTTTTGTAATTAACCCTTTAGTCAAGAATACCACAAATAATAATTATACTAAAATTATTATGAATTAACATACTTAATAAATAAATATTGAAACATTAATATAATGTTTAAATGGGGAAAATGTGAATGCGCGACATCCGTGTAAAGTGTAAAGTAATAAATGCACGGTAGTTTAAGTGAACTCTGTTTATGTAGACATACATATGAGCAGTGCCAGATTAAAGAAAAAAGTTAAAAAATAAACTATGGACATAAAATGACAAGAGAAGGTTGAGTGGCCAAAAGTAACATGAAACATCATTTTCTAACTTACCGTGCGCAACTGATCTTATTATTGTCTCGATTGCTCCTTCTGGAGTTATGCCTTCATGTGGCATTGTCATAATTATCAGATTAATATCGTAGCGCCGACAGCGAGGCAAGCCCCAATCATGTCGCCTTGTGACTAGGCAGCCGCAGGCATGTCGCCTTGTTACGAGACAAGCACCAGTCAAGTCGCCTTGTTACGAGGCAAGTAGTAAATTGGTAAGAGGAGGTAGATGTGGTAGAAGGAGTAGGTAGATATGAATTAAGAAGTAGGCAGAAGTTAATAGATCATGGTGGAAGTTTGACACTGGTTGAGAAAGAAGACATGCTTCCTTGAAGGTTAAACAGCCATCTGCCAACATGAATGGGTACAAGACATTAAAGATAGGAAATTGCAATTTGCAGTGGAACTGACAATTGGTCGAGAGTCATCACTACGCGTCATGATTAAAGATACCATGAGAACGGGGCTTATTGCCCGCATACACCTCTTGGAGTTCCGCGGGAAGAGCGGGCTTGCGGAAATGATCTTCTATTTGGACAGCTGTCTCTCAGGTCCGCGCGATAATTTATTAGCCTCGTGGGGATAACAATAAATCAGTGGTCTACAGCCTCAATAGACATTGACTTAGAGAAGTCAATTCTCTTTCATGAAGCTGTAGTCTGTGGTGTCACCAGCGTGACTTCACTCCTACATATGAGTATCATTGGGCCAGCTGGGCCACGGTGCCAGTAGTGTCATAGTGCTGGCGAGGCTTTCCTGCTGAATAAGTAGGTCATGGTGCCAGCTGGGCTATGACGTCAGCCGTGCTATGGTGCCAGTGTGCCGTGTCACCAGGCCTTCAGGAGTAGTCCACTGCCGCCATGGACGACTACTACTAGAATGGGAATTCCGTCTAAGTCAATGCCGGTTGAGGGTTTACCACTGATTTATTGGCATCTTCAGAAATCTTCCTGAATGCACAAGAGATTGCTCTCTCTCTCTCTCTCTCTCTCTCTCTCTCTCTCTCTCTCTCTCTCTCTCTCTCTCTCTCTCTCTTAGAAACTAAGAGCCTTTAAAAAAAAACTTGTACAGGGGTGAAAGACAGCATCAAAACGTCTACAGCACGTGGTCTTGTTTTTCCTTGGAGAGACTGAAAACTTGAGGGATAGTCTGGAGGGCTATTGTCGGATACGTCGAGATTGATGGCTCAACCCCAAAGAAATCCTTTTTCCCAATGTGATCCTGCCCGTTTAATTAATTTAGCTGTACTTACTCAATTATTTGAGAACAGAAATAGAGTTGTATTCCTTTTTATACCCAAAATATCTTTTTAGTGGTTTGCCTCTCCTCTACCAACTAATTAATTCTATATAGGGTATTTTAAAACAATTTGACTATGACGTGTAAAAATACAATCAATACATGACATGACATTTCTTTATGATTTAATAAACACAAACATGGATATGTAAATTGCATTCAAAATTACAATTTCCTGTCATAAAATAAGGACATATATATATAATGGTAATTATACAGAATTGATGTGCCACTTCTTCACATGTTCCTATTTAAACATTATATTAATGTTTCAATATTTATTTATTAAGTATGTTAATGTATATTAATTTTAGTATAATTCTTATTTGTGGTATTCTTGACTAAGGTGTTAATTACAAAAATGTCGGACAAGTGTGTTGTGTTTTGTATTACTTATTAATACCATTCTTCATAATTATTATATGTTTATATTGCTTTCATCCATTTTCTCATTGTGTTTCCTATTCTTTTTACCTGGTTTGAGATCCTATACTGGTAAATAAATGTATTTGTATTCATTGTTTCTCTGCAAGGTCTTCAAATAATTTTTTGTTTCATTGTATGCTTTAAAATAATGTTTTGAATAGAAGCATTAAGATATCATGACTGTGCATCGTGCTGATTAAATACTAGCCATAATCAGTTTAGCAGATGCTCTCGTGTCATACCAAATATGAATGCTTATTACATCACATCACATCCACAGTATCTGCTCCGAGATTATCTGTTGACATTACTGACACAGATACAAAACTTATTTTCATGTTTTTCGAGGTATTCTTGAGAGCTGAGAGCATCTGTAGCTGATGTCACTATTTAAACAGATGACTGCGTTTTCTTGTACTCTATTTGCGCGCCGGTCGACACCACGTGATACTTCCGCTAAAACCTGTCCGCTTTCTGTGAAAACTGTCCCCATCAGCTGAACTGGTCCACGACAAGTTATTCAGCGAGTGAATAGACATCGCTAAACAGAACACATTCTCAATATGCGTTTAATAATAGAGAAGTGCAGAGAATTTAATGTAAACCTATTCTCATGTTTTGTGGATTATTCAAAAGTATTTGACTGTGTACAACGTCAGAAACTTTGGGAAATCTTGAGGAATATGGGCTTTCCATGACATGTAATACAACTCATAAGAATGATCTATTTAGACCAACAAGCAGCGGTTAGAATAGATGGCGAGGCATCAGATTGGTTGACATCAAGCAAGGAGTCCGTCAGGGATGTGTGCTGTCCCCCTATTTGTTTAACCTGTACGCCGAAAATATAATGAGAAATGTAAGAGATGATATAAATAGGGAGCTATATGATGCCCTAAACATCGGTGGTCTTGACATACCAGAGATTCGGTATGCTTATGATACAGTATTGCTATCCACAACACAGACTGGTATAGAAAACATAATAGCCTCAACCCAATTGAATAGTGAAAATCACAACTTGTATCTTAACATTGCAATAACAAAGATAATGCATACAGATAAAACCACTATGGAGAAAGAAATATATGTTAATAAGGAAAAATTGGAGGTGGTGGAAAATTTTGAATATCTTGGGTCATTGATTACCAACAACGGTGACACAATGAAAGAAATTAAACGACGACTATCAATTGCTCTTCAAAGACTATAACAACTGAATAAATTATGGAATGGGACAGACAGAACTTCAAAAATTAGAATTTTTTGAGCATGCATCTTTCCATTGCAACATACGCCTGTGAGACCTGGACACTTACTAAACACGCTGAGCAGCGCATGAATGCCTTTGAATATAAATGTTATAGACGAGTTCTAAGAATATCTTGGGTAAAGAAAAGAACAAATGCATCAATACTTCAAGAGCTGAATATTGAAGAAGGTTGGCTATTAAAAAGGATAAACCAAAGAAAATTGAAATATTTTGGTCACTTGAAACGTCACGTAAGTTTGGAGAGAAAAATAATGGAGAGGTATATTCCTGGG